>CM042251.1:27587629-27640129 GCA_023566225.1 Romanogobio albipinnatus
TGTCCCCATCAGACTAACAGGAAATCGCATGGGAACATTCTGTTAATGTCCCAAGCGTCCTCTTTGTAATGTTGCTGTGTGACCATAGAATAACCAATATGGAACGTCGCCCTAAAGTCATATAAGGAACATTATTATATGACCAACAGAGGGCCATGTGGGAATGTTATGTTAACGTCTAAAAGTTCTTTTAGAAACATTGGTATGTGACCATAGAATAGTCAAAATGGAACGTCCCCCTAAAGTCATATAAGGAACGTTATTATATGACTAACAGAGGGTCATGTGGGAATGTTCTGTTAACGTCCAAATGTCCTTTTAGAAACATTGGTATGTGACCATAGAATAATCAAAATGGAACGTCCCCCTAAAGTCATATAAGGAACGTTATTATATGACCAACAGAGGGTCATGTGGGAATGTTCTGTTAACGTCCAAATGTCCTTTTAGAAACATTGGTATGTGACCATAGAATAATCAAAATGGAACGTCCCCCTAAAGTCATATAAGGAACGTTATTATATGACTAACAGAGGGCCATGTGGGAACGTTCTGTTAACGTTCAAATGTCCTCTTTGTAATGTTGCTGTGACCATAAAATAACCAAAATGGAACCTCCCCCTAAAGTCATTTAAGGAACATCATTATATGACCAACAGAGGGACATGTGGAAATGTTCTGTTAACGTCCAAATGGTTTAATAGGCTATTTCTCTGTAATGTAGAACAATGTTAGCAATGTTACATATAGTATTCTTCTCAACCCTGTGCGATTAGTCGACTAATTGCTTAAATGAACGACTACTAGTTGACTAGAAAAATATTTAGTTGGCAGCCCTACACAACGAATAATTCTATTTCCTGCTCGACATACTGTAATTACCACATGGACCAGCCGTGTTAACGATCTGTCCGTCGTGGACTGTGTGACTTACACTGGTGCGGAGTGAGCGAGCGTTTTCAATTAATTCCTATGGAAGTTGAGCTTCATGCTTGTGTGGTGCATTGTGGGATTGACAGTGCACTTGAGAGCGGCGAGAGCGTCAAAAGGTTGGGCAGTTCTTGAATATTATGCAAATATTAAGCGAAAAACACGGTCAGCAGCCAAACGTGGTGAGGTTCAGGTTGTGACGTATGTCTTGACCGTTTAAAAATATACAAGTTGTGCCAGAGTTTATGCTGGATTTAGTGCATAATTCATATTGTTTACACATTGGACGCTTTGCAGTTCTATCAGTTCAATATATATATATATATATGTTAAGTTAGTTCACTTCAGAATAAAAATCATGTCATCCAAGTTTGTTTTTCTTTCTTCAGTCAGAAAGAAATTAAGGTTTCTTTTCGACTGAAAAAAGAAAAACAAAAACATTCCAAGATTTTTCTCCATATAGTGGACTTCAATGGGAACCAACGGGTTGAAGGTCCAAATTGCAGTTTCAATGCAGCTTCAAAGGGATCCCGGCTGAGGAATAATGGTCTTATCAGGGAAATGTATACACTTTTTAACCATAAATGCTCGTCTTGCACTAGCTCTGCGATGCGCCACGCATTACTTAATTATGTTGGAAAGGTCACGCATGACATAGGCGGTAGTACCGACCCAGTCTTTACAAAGCGAACGTGCAAAGACTAAATCAAACGGCCTTTAGAAAAAAAGGTAAAACAATAATGTCGGACGATTTTGAAGTTGGAGATGGATTTTTTCGCCCTACCGCGGTACTTCCGCCTATGTCACGAGTGACCTTTCCAACGTGATCATGTAATGCGTGGCGCATTGCAGAGCTAGTGCAAGACGAACATATGCTTAAAAAGTGTATACATTTGTATGACCCTTATTCCTCGGATGGGATCGTGTAGAGCCCTTTGAAGATGCATGAAACTGCAATTTGGACCTTCAACCCGTTTGTTCCCTGTTGAAGTCTACTATATGGAGAAAAATCCTGGATTGTTTTCCTCAAAAACCTTAATTTCTTTTCGACTGAAAAAAGAAAGACATGAACATCTTTGATGACATGGGAGTGAGTAAATTATCAGGACATTTTTTATTCTGAAGTGAACTAATCCTTTAAATATTTCACTATCACTATCAACTTTCATTGTGATTATAATGGATGGGTTTACAAAAGTTTAGAAAATTGACAGCTTATCTTTATTTGGGGCATTCAGAAACAAAGCTGGCCTCTTTCCGATTGTAATAGACAATGTAGTAATGATGCTGAATTTTTTCACAATCCAATTAATTAAATCAAACAAATAACAAAAAAATGAAAAGGGTAATGAATGAAATTTCACGTTGAAGTAAATACAACTGCAGTAAAATTGTAACATTGAATTGAAATGAAATGAGCAGGTGAAAGCCGTGTGCGAGACTAAACAAACCAAGGTTAAACATGACATATAGCCTAGCTAATATGTAGGTCATAACAGCTGGAAACGTACATACATCAGGGTGAACAGAACATCAACTTCTAACCAAACTCACACACACACACACACACACACACACACACACACACACACACACACACACACACACACACACACACACACACACACAACACACAGGTGTTTTTGTGAAATGTGGGGACATTCCATAGGCGTAATGGTTTTTATACCGTACAAACCGTATTTTCTATCCCCTTACACTGCCCCTGCCCCTAAACTTAACCCTCACAGGAGACTGTGCAGTTTACTTTCTGTGAAAAAAAAAAACTCATTCTGTGTGAAATATAAGCATTTTGAAAAGTGAGGACATGGGTAACGTCCTCATATTTCACCCTCTTTTTGTAATACCTATGTCTTACCCATGTCATTATACACATTTGTGTCCTGATATTTCACAAAAACATGCCCACACACACACACACACACACACACACACACAGACACGGTGGAAGGTGCTGAGCACTAGACTGACCTCTTAACGTTCTGACTGGTGTCTGTTGGGTACAGAAAACTGAATTTGTCAGTGGAATGCCCGCTTGCCATTCTCAGTGAAGGAAAGGCAAATGAAGGAGGTAGGAAGAATGGATATGCAAATCTGGAAATGACAAAAAAGAAGGAAACAAACAAAAACGAGAGCAGGATATGATTAAAAGGCAAACCATCAAGCACAAGCACAGCAGAGCAAAGCAAAACACAATGCAACATAAAGCAAGCAAAGCAGCGGCCTGAGTGAGAGAGAGAGAGAGAGAGAGAGAGAGAGAGAGAGAGAGAGAGAGTGAGAGTGAGAGTGAGAGAGAGCGAGAGAGAGAGAGAGAGAGAGAGAGAGAGAGAGAGAGAGAGAGAGAGAGAGAGAGAGAGAGAGAGAGAGAGAGAGAGTGACAAGCAGCAGAAATCAAAGCTCACACACCTTCACACACTGATGGACAGATCAGTATGGGGGTGAATAGCAGTGCGTTGGGGACAAACAGCGCTGGCTTTGAGCAGTGTTCTTGTGTGCATATAGATGTGAGTTAAACTGCACTCAAACCCACTTATTATCACTTCCTTTATGAGACACTTCTTTCATTCCCACACACTTTTATACATAACACATAATTGGTTAATGTGCAGAGAAAAACAAGGAATATCATCTCCCTTTTACATTACTCTTTGGTTATTTTCACCGCTTAAGTAGGAATGTTTGCTTTGTATAAATGTGCTTAAAGAGATAGTTCACCATTATTTACTCACCATCCAAACTAGTATGCATGTTTTTCTTTTGCGGAAAACAAAAGAAGATATTTTGAAGAACAGGAGTCCATTTACTTTTTTTATAGACCCAAAAAATGACACTGCTCAAAAGATCTTCTTTTATGTTCTACATTTAAATTTTTGGGAGCACTATTCCTTTAAATGCAATAACTAGTGATGAGCATTTTTTTTTCTTGTTTTTATGATGAACAATTAAGTAGACTGTATCATGTCAACATATTGCAATGTGCAATGGAGGCCAGAGGATGCTACAATTTTTTCACCCATGATTTTGCAATTTGCAGTCAGACAAGTTTTCTCGTGTGATTACAGGATAATGATTTTTTTTTTACAAATAATTTTACTCCAACTGGAAACAACTGTGATATTATTGATTATACAAAATGATAAAATAGGTTAATAACCACAAGTAGGTATTTTAATGCTACATCACCAATAATGGTTACACACTTACTGAAAAGTTAACTGAACAACGTAGAGATTTCTTTGGAAAAATATGCATAAAAGATTATTATTAATGCACAGGCTCTTATCATTCCACATGTTGTAGTAGCACTTAGCATTTTCTTACCTAAATAAAATTGTATCTGGTCAGTTGCATGATAACAAAAAAACAAACAAAAAATACAACAAGAAGAACCAAAATACTTTCTAGGATGTGCCTATACTATTATACTATTCTTGGATGTGCCTGAAAGCACACAGTATCAATTCTCATCACATCATTTTCATATGCATGCAAAGTGAACGCATTGTTTGCTTCTTAATTAACTGTCATATTGCCAATTTTAACATATTATGTCTTTATTGGCCAATCTATATCCTAGACCTAGGATATCGGTAAGAGGTGAGAAAGTGTAAAGAGATACAAAATATCAACAAACAGCTAAAATGGCACATTTGATGCATGTTCACATATGCTGAATTCTAGATGCCTGTAATTTCTTTATTGAAATGTAATGCAAGTATGAAGTGCATCCAGGTAACAATCACGCATGCACATTTTTGTAATGCTACAGGTTAGGTGACTTCATTAAGCAATCCAATAGTGCCCTCTAGTGAAGGTATTATGCACTCATGCTTGCTATCACCTCAGGTTAATATCACTGCTGTTAAATGGACAATTGTAAGTGATGTAAAGCAGGTTTGGCTGTACTTTGTACATGTGCATGTTGTTTTTTATGTGCAGAGGCGGCTCAGAGCAGCTTGTGTTCTGCAGAGCGTAAGTCATTAATCAGGACGTGACAGGATCACCTTGAGCTGTTCGTGGATGAAGGTGCCCCTCACATCAGTACACAGCCACCTCTCTCTCTCTCTCTCTCTCTCTCTCTCTCTCTCTCTCTCTCTCTCTCTCTCTCTCTCTCTCTCTCTCTGCACTAATGTCTTTCTCAGTAGGACAGTATGATTGATGGCATAATGAAGGATATCAAACTGCCACACAGATGTAACGGGGAAATCTACTGAAATTGTATGCATGCATTCAGAACATGTTCAGACGTAATTGACTGCCTCAGGATTCACTGATTCTTATTCTTATCAAATATCATTAAAGACCAGATAGCATATCTTTTATGATTCGTGTGCCATAGAGGCACGACCGTTTCACTTGGATTGATATGGACTTTTACAAATCATTTTATGGAGGTTTTGTGGCAGACTTGTATTTGTATGTCAAGTATGAATATACGATTTTTTAATGCATCTCAATGGGCATATTGTTGTGATGAAGCTGGCTAATTTTCACTCATAAAGAATAATATCTAGCCAATATTTTCATAACATAGCAGATCATAACTATGAAAATGCATATTATTAACTAAAACTCCAGCATCTAAAAAATAACATTAATTAAATTCAAATAAACGTTAACTGAAATAAATAGAAAATTACTAAAACCGTGATAAAATTAACAAAAACTAAGTAGACATAAAAACTATAATAAAAAACAAAATACAATAACAATGGGAAATATAAAATAAAAACACATTCAAAATATTAATAAATGCTATAAATTACACAATCTTTCAGATTTTCTGATATTTCCAGCTTTTCAATAATCAGAACACTGACAAACATTTGCATGTGATCATAATACACCAATTAAAATGATTATATAAATATTCAAGGATGTTTGTTTTTTCTATTTTTATGATATTATTTCACCCTCTATTTCTCTTCTGGAATGTAAAAAACAGAATATCATATTCAAATACCAAATAAATGCCACACACAACCCTCAATGGCATGCAGCAATGCTATTTGAAATAATTAACTGGAACACACACAGACACAAACGAACCTTTTTATGGCTCAATGACCAAAAGCAAAGCAAAATACAAGGCAGAACGCAGTGAAGAGCACTCATTATCCCGGGCAGGTATTATTCACTGCTTTATGTGCTCTTCTACAAGCCAAACACGCACTGTAGCTCATCAAGGGTGGAGAATGGGGTTCTGAGTGCACACTCGGGTAACTAACGCACCAGACTGCCCTTCCTACATCCCCGAAGATTCGTTCATTAGGGAAGATATGTGCTGGAAAATGGCAGACTTATAATACAGGGCTGGTTTAAAGGGATAGTTCACCCAGAAATGAAATTTCTGTCATCTATTTACTCACCATCATGTTCCAAACCTGTTTCTTTCTTCTGATTAACATAAAAGAAGATATTTTGAAGAATTTTGGTAACCAAA
Organism: Romanogobio albipinnatus; assembly: GCA_023566225.1. Classification (NCBI taxonomy): domain Eukaryota; kingdom Metazoa; phylum Chordata; class Actinopteri; order Cypriniformes; family Gobionidae; genus Romanogobio; species Romanogobio albipinnatus. Next base: position 27,594,021 of record CM042251.1, read on the forward strand.
CAGTTTCTGTTTCCCCTTGACTTCCAAAGTATTTTTTTTTCTTCATACTATGGAAGTCAAAAGGGACCAGCAATGGTTTGGTTACTAACATTATTCAAAATATAGTCTTTTATGTTCCACACAAGAAAGAAACCCATACAGGTTTGGAAAAACATGAGGGTGAGTAAATGATGACAGAATTTTCATTTTTAGGCAAACGATCCCTTTAATACAAGGGTCAGGGACCATTTTTTGACCAAAGAGCCATTTTAAAATTTTTGGTTAATGCATTTTTCCAAAAGAGCCAAAATAAAAAAAATATATAAAATTAATATTACAAAAACATGCTTTTTTCAATAAAATGTCAACAGTAGTAATTACTAAGTCCATAACTAAAAACAAACAAATAGGTTGCCATATGGAATTAATTGTGCAGGGCTTTCACTGTGAGGTTGAGTTATAAATCATCTTTGATACACCTTTTCCATCAAGGCAGTGCTGGTGCTGGTTCGGAGCTAGAGCCTAGTTTCAAATCGGTTCTTTGTCTTTCCACACCCAAAGCACCAGCTCTGAACCAGGAAAAGTGGTTCTTAAGTAACACCAAAACATTGCTGGTCTAGAACTAAGAACTGCTTGGTTACCGTGACCAACAAGACAAACACAAACTTGAGATCCGCCATTTTAGAAATAGCAGCTAATAGAGCTAATAGCTGCTCGATTGTAATCTCCGTCTATACAAATTACGGCGAGCTGCACGATTGCACTGGATTCGCTGTGTTTTGATGCTGATGTAGGATCGTAAAGCCATGAGCATCAATATTAACACAACATTCGCCATTGTTGATGGAAGGCTTGTTCGAGATGCATTGGCATTGCGCAGACCGATCGCCGTATGACATCAAAGCACAGCCAGAGCTTACGACTCCTTATGCTTTTGAATCGCTCATGCGGTATTTTGATGTCATATGCTCATCGGTCTGCGCAGCGCCGATGCATCTCGATCAAGCCTGGTGTGTTTGTGTTTCCCCGCTGCCTCGCTAGCGTTGCTGAGAAAGACGAGACGTCTACAGTGACGTAAGACCTGGCTCGGTGGTGGCTCTCGCATGTGGAAAGGCAAACCGGTTCTTAGAAGGCTCGTCAATCGAACCAACTCAGAACTGGCACTTGCACTGGCTCTAAACTTGCACCTGGTTCATTCTGGTGGAATAGGGGTATGTGTGTATGAACTCTACTGTGTTTATGTGAATACTCGACTCGAATACTAGACAAAGGCTACTACGCTTGTCTGTGTTGCGCTCGGAACACGCGCACAGCATCCTGTCTGTAGAATTCAGTTCTCTTTCGCGACTATTTATTTATCTCAAGGGTCTTCGCTGCAAAAGCGAAAGTACCAGCGGGTGAAATGCTTCAAAATGTCCCTTTGCACAGCAAAGCACCAGTTTCAATGAAAGGATAGGCTTATATTAAACTTTATACAGCCTACTTTTACATTTTCGCTGCTCTGCAGGAGCTGTAGGTTTACCACAGAAACGTAAGTGGTTAGTTGATTGACTCGTGACACTCGCGAACAGCACTGAACACGCACACAACTTGAATATTATTATCATAAACTTTTCATTAACTTCGGTAGGCTGTACAACAAGGGAATTCTAATAGGCTGTTTTTTTTTCTTCAGAGAGCGGGTCTCTGTTGATGTGTCTAATTTGTTTATCGATCATTTGTTGGTAAAGGGTGAGAGACCTGACGAGCCACATGATTTTTGTCAAAGAGCCAGGTGTGGTTCCCCGTGGTTCCCCGTGCACTGCTTTAATGCATAACACTTACAGTAAGAGCGAGACACAGGGACAGGTGCTCAAGACTTTCTCCCTGTCTTCATAAAGGTTTTCCTTTCCTCTCCTTGCTGAGGCCTGTGACATACCAAGTCGATGTTCGGCCATTGCAAACCCGGGCCGTCGTTGAGTGTCTGTTGGGCTAGTCGGCGGGAGTTCCTCAATTCCGCATGTTGAATCGATGTCTGGCCATCGGTGAGAGAGATCACACTGATTGGCTGTTCAGTTTAGTGAACGAGCCAGTGCATGAGAATAAAAGCGAGAGCGATGAAAGCGAGCAAAGAAGTCATGATGGCACAGACAAAAGGCTGTTCTAATCTTACGTCATCTTACCTAAGGCATTCCAATACGTGAATATTTTCTTAACAACATGAGCCGCCTGGAATGAAGAAAGTGATCAGCATGATTCAAAATGGCTGCTTTGTTCATGATTTGTATGGTTTCTTTACATGCAGGCACAGAACGCACATGCTAGTTGGCAGTCAGTTGTAGTGTTTGCGGTGTGTTCAAGTGCAGCTTTTTGGCCCAGACGCAGCAGATGCGAGGCGAAAACACAGTTAGCTTTCATTGCCGCTAGTTCTTTGATGTCAGCTCGGTGTGTCACAATCTTTACTTCTAGGGTCAGGAATCGATAACTAGTTCTAAATATTTAAATACTGGAATTAAATTATTTATTATGCTCAGTTCTCAAAACGACCAATTATATGAGTGGCAAGCAGGGCGGGGCTGACAGCACTGGGAACAGAGTGAGGCCGGTGGCGCAAGTCTCGAGTCTCACGGAGGAGCTTCGGAAGGAGTGACGACAGTGAAGGATGGACTTTACGTTGTGTTTTGTTTATGTTTGTATGGCAGATGTCCGTGAGGGGCTGCCACTTTACTTTCGTTTTTGTTGTTTGTATTGTGTCATTAAACTTTACGTTGATTGTTCGCTGGTTCCTGCCTCCTCCTTCCTTTCGTTACATATACATATATGTGACCCATGCTGTCAAAATGAGTCTGAATGCACACGGGCTGATTACGAGCTACAGGCAAAACAAGTGAAAACTTTGAAAGGTTGAAAGGTTTTCACAAAAATTTGTTCATTAAGCCCTCGTCTATCGATCCAAATGCTCCAAATAGCAAATAAACATCTAAAAGTATCTTTATTTGTATGTTTCCTGAAAGGAGTACTGTTTTCACTGCTCGCTTCTCGACGACTGGTGCTTCCCTCAGCACAAGTTTGGTATTGCCTTAAATGCAGCATTCCAACTTTGCGAATATTCATAGCGAATTCTCAATGGCTTGAGTCTGAACCAAAGAAATGTGATTTTCAATCTCATGCTGATGTAAACAAAAATATCTTACTCACACTGACTGACAGATACGAAGTGTGCACACAAAGACGCCTCAGACAGCGTGCGATCCCGTTATACACATATACACAAAATTACAGTATTTCAAAATATCTGTCGAGTATTCATGCAAACATTATCTGTTATGTCATAAGTGAACATTTGTTAACTGTTAACATCTGATGTGTAGCATTACAGTATATTAGATCCGTGTGGTCCAGTAGGTCTTAATATATGCTATCTGTTTCATTAATGTTAATCAAACAATTGTGGTATCATGGAAAACAATTGGTGTTATTACCAGGGATTTCTTAGGGTATGGTTGCTAGGTGATTTGGATTTGGAACCTTCAGAAAACTGATTTTTCTCAAAATTGACTTTGCTGACTCTATCGACTTCAAATAGGTGTGGCTCAGTAATTTTTTGTCTGATTCCAACAAACCATACATAATTTCTAAGGTTTTTAATAGAGAAAAAACAACAATACCTATAATTGCGACTCATAGTTGATCTTAGAAGTCGGGAGTTTATCACACTGAGCATCTACAATAGCGCAAGTGCCTGTAACCCTGGTAGGTGGAAATTTCTATTCTAACCCTCGAACCCAATTTTGATCTGTTTGCAATCAGATCATTTTAAGCTGCTAAACTCCAGGAAAGTTTTCAATCCAATGATCCAGTAAGCAAATTCATTTAAACCATCAGTTCAAAACAGCGCTAATGTAAATAAAACCAGGCTGAAGACATCAAGAGAGTCCAGGGAGAATTAGAGAATTAATCATTCCTGTGTGTGTTTCGCTTTAAAACACGAGCATGTTCGTCATATTCTGTCATTGGTCACGTGGACTCCAAATCAGAATCCTTATGAGTGCCATCTCTCCTCGCTTGCTTTCTCCTGTCGACTGATTTTCATAATCTCCCCGTCCTCTCTCTAACCAAATCAATACCTCCTCCATTCCAGCGTATTTCCTCCTCCTTTCCACCCCTCCCCCCCTTTTCCTCAATCTCTATGAATAACTCTCTTTTTTTCTCCCTCCTTTTTTATCAGGGTGAATCTGAACGCACTGCAGTGCCCTTGAGCTCTCACTCCTCTCCTTCTCTCTCAGGAAGAACACAGAGTTTGGCAGTTATGTTGCAGTTATGTAACCCGCTGCTCTTTATAACACGTTGTTGAAAGGTGCATTGCATTGTGCTCATTATATTTGCTTTGCAGCATCAGGAGACATGAAACAAAATGAGGGGAAATCCAGAAGCAAAATTTAGCTGAGCGCCATTACATTCACCTCATTTGGCTATTCAGGATGATGTGAATCTGGATTTGATTTCATGATGCTGCATTAAACCGTGTGAGCACAGCCTGAATCGATAGAAAGTAAATCTTTTTTTTTTTTTTTCTTCAATTTTTCAGGTTATTTATTTATTTTTAAATTTAACAAATCCTATCCTAAGAATGTCTAGGTTATATTTAACCACAACTTGTTAATAATAATAATAATAATAATAGTCTATTTTTTCAATTTTAAATGAGTCTATTATAAGAAAAAAAATGGTCTAAGAACCATGGACATCTTGTAATTATGACATTACTATCAAACTGATCAAATTCTCATTAATAATAATGAGAATTAAAAACACATTTTAAATAAAAGCATCAATGCGCACCACAGTAATGAAGAAAATCAGCTTACATTTCTCTCATTAATTACTCACCCACTTGCCGATCCAAACCTGTAAGACCTTCATTCATCAGGACACAAATTAAGATATTTTTGATGAAATCTGAGAGCTCTCTGACCCTTCCATAGACAGCAATTTAATTGACAATTTTAAAGGCCCAGAAAGATAGTAAAGAGATCATTAAAATAGTCCATGTGACTACAGTGGTTCAACCTTAATTTTATAAAGCGACGAGTATACTTTTTGTGCGCAAAAAACAAACAAAAATAACAACTTTATTCAACAATTTCTTCTTGCCTGTGTCAGCATCATACGCATGCGTCCTGGTGCTTACGTGAACAGCTTCGGCCAACGGCAAGCCGGTGTTCTGGCGTAGCTCTGACGTAACTTGGAAGCACTGCACTGTATTTACTACGCCATCAGCGTAGGAGTCTGACACAGACGTGAAGAAATTGTTAAAATTGTATTTTTGTTCTCGACACTTCATAAAATTAAGGTTGAACCACTGGAGTCACATTAACTATCTTAAAAATGTCTTTACTACCTTTCTGGACCTTGAAAGTGGTAATTAAATTGCTGTCTATGGAGGGGTCAGAGAGCTCTCGGATTTCATCGAAAATATCTTAATTTGTGTTCCGAGGATGAACAAATGTTTTACGGATTTGGAACGACATGAGGGTGAGTAATTAATGTCATAATTTAAATTTTTTGGTGAACTTTAGGCTGGTAACACTTTAGTATGGGGAACACTTTCACTATTAACTATGACCTTTGCCTCAATAAACTCCTAATTACTGCTTATTAATAGTTAGTAATGTAGTTGTTAAGTTTAGGTAATGTGTTGGATTAAGGGATGTAGAATATGGTCCTAGTAATATGCATGCTAATAAACAACTGCAAGATTTTAACCCTAAAATAAAGTGGTACCAATAGACTTAATTTTCTTTATGAAAAACAGAATTGACTATTTTCCCTTTTTAATTTTGGGGTAAAATGCACCCTGAACATTTGTGAGATTCACTCAGGTGCTTGTGTCTTTCAAAACGCATTAGACAGCAGTTCAGTCCAGTGGAGGTTTTCCCTGCTGACTGGGCAGTCAGGGTAAATCTAAGGGCACACGCATACTACACACACTCAGCACTTTGACCCCGCAGTGACCCTACGATGACGATGATGTCATAGTGACATTGGGACACACCAATTTTTCCTGTGACTGTGTCTCAGTAATGCAGCTCACAATCCAGACTGTAATTCTTTGTACTGAAGGGTATGACTGCAGTAACAAAGAAGCAACGATTTTGCTGATCAAAGCTCCAACAAAAGCAATTTGACCGTCTTCTGCTGCTTAGTCATGACTTTCATTCATTCAAAGATCCTCAGGCATAGTAGATGCCATATTTCATTTGTTCATTCAATACTACTATCTTAATGTCCGACATCATGTCTAATTTCCACAACCCAAAGTTTTTTTTTCATACACTAAAGAAATGCTCACATAGTTTGTCAGATAATGTTAAGTTTGGAGTCGGTAAGATTTTTAAAATGTTTTTAAAAGAAGTCTCTTATGTTCAGCAAGGCTGCATTAATTTAATAAAAAAATACAGTAAAACAGTAATATTGTGATATATTATTACAATTTAAAAGAACTGTTTTATTGTGTTAAAATGCAATTTATTACTGTGATCAAAGCTGAATTTTCAGTATAAATACTCCAGTCTTCAGTGTCACATGGTCTTTCAGAAATAATTCTAATATGCTGATTTGGTGCTCAAGAAACATTTATTATTATTATTATTATTATTATTATCAATGTTGAAGACAGTTGTGCTTTCAAAAATGTCTTTCATGTCGGCACAACATAATGAGTATATGCCTCTCAAATGGCTCATTTTCATTCAGGTCAAATTAAATGAAGTTAACTCTATTATTAAACAAAAACTTCCTGACAAAGTGTCTCTGTAAATTCAGAAGGTCAATTAATATATATACTGTACACTATATCATGACTATAATTCACAATTACACCAGTACAGTGTGTACTCATGTCACATTAGGCTGAACCTGACATCTTTTTACAGTTCATGTATGAATAATATTAATGATATTTCAGACTAAATGCCCTATTAAGTCAGCGGAAGGATTACATGAACACATGGTTCTTTGGCAGGCCTTTTGGTGATCAAAATCCAGTACCTGTTGTGAGCATCCTTTCCATGATAAATCCTTCTAAAAAATACCATATAACACACAGGCTATCATAAAAACATAAGCCAATTTCTTTTTCCTGCACTTGCCAAAATTACAACATTGCTGCATTCCTACTGCATAAACACATGAGCCGATCTCTGCATGCAGCACTAGCACAGATTTTATAACTATCTCGAGCATCTGAACCTGTGAGTTAATGTCAAGGTAAAACGGTTCCTCCCGGTTATGTGGATTGGCCCTGAGGCGAACACATCTCTCTTCTCTTCTGCTCAACAGCACAAACACACTGAATTAATGATGGCCACTGCAAGCAGCAGAACAGCTCAAGGGCCCGATTGATTCCTGAACATAACACAATGATTTTGACCGGTTTTACTTTTATCAAGTGGTGTGATGTGTGAGGAGGACCACACAAGAATAAAAGACACACAGATACTCAGAAATACTAGCCTGGAATATTAATATGTAGGCTGTATCTTAGGGCTGCCCCCTAATAGAAGAGGCTTAGTCTGCCATTTTTTTAGTCGGTTATTCGTAGGAAAAAAACAACTCCACAGGAAGTCACGCAGTCTGCGAGGGACAGATCGGCGGGCACTTGTGATAATTACAGTATGTCGGGCAGGAAATCGAAACGTTGTTCAACAATCATCTATCAACCTCAAATATGGCTTAACATTTGAAACATGCAAGTAGCAAATTTACATGGCTGCTCACTCTAACGTTAACCTAGTGCTATTATTAGGCGCATATCCAAGTGTTTGTGCGAAATGTGGAAGCTGAATTATTAGCGCGCTTTACTGTATGACATGGAGGTGCGATCACCTGCATTTTCCCAACTTAAAATACTCTGTCATTCCAAACTGTAAAGTTTTTTTTAATTTCTGTACACTCACAATAACAACTAAAAGTTGTGCTTTTGTAAAATAAAGAAAACAAACAGGATGCGCTTTCTGCCATCTCTGTCTCCCTGAACAGCAGCGTGTCACCACGAAACTTAGCGTATAGGCTACTTGTCTCACATATATGAGAAATATATCTATAAAAAGCTTGAAATGTCTACTTTTAAACAAACCAATTCAAATCGAAAACAAATACTCTCTGATTATGTATTCTAAGGTGCATTTCTCTCTATAGGCGAGTTCACTATACAGCAGATATGATGAGTCAGCAACGTCAACTTCATCTTTGCAGTCGACTGACTCGGAAAACACTCATTTATAATTAAAATGTCTCCTTGCCATTTTCCCAACACATTCATAATCATTACTTTTGCCATTGCTTTGTGGCAAGCTATATTGTGCTTGTATATTTAAGTAATTAAAATAATATAAACGCGTGATTAGTCGGGGCAAGATTAGTCTTTAGTCAGGGGCTAATGTCTGTTTATCCACCTAGCAACCACCTAGAACATCCTAGTGACCACCTAACAACGCACTAGCAACTAGCAGATTTTCTTCAGAAAAATGAAATCTGAAAATCAATTTCTATCTATGTTCAGACACCATGGGAATGATCTGACAGCTGGCATGAGCACAGGTGGACCAACAAAACACAAACGAAGTGAAACAAAAAGAGCACATCACAGTGTCTTTACATCCCGTTTGTCCATCATTCCTGCAGTGTGGGATGAGAGAGGGGTGACGGAAAAGAGGGTTTTCACCCTCTGTCACTCTGATCTGACAACCAGACAGGGCACAAAGACATACAAACACACACAGGGTGTAAGAGGGACCCGTAAAGCACAGGGGTGTCTGAATTATTTAGTAATAAGTGCTCAAAGAGCTGCTGTGTTTCTGTGCGAGTGTGTGTGCCAGTGGGCATGCTGTGGGGACAAAATAGTCTCTGCTGTGAGGTCCAGCTGTGTGAGCTGTGAAAACAGTTGGAGAAAGACAAGCTAACCTGTACCGCAGTGCACACACACACATACCCTGGTGTCATGGGCTACTGTCAAAGACAGACACATTCACACAGACACATAGACCATCTCAAAAAGAACTATATCATGCAGCTCAGAACATATCGGCTGATATATTCAACCTTTTTATGACCTTTTTGTCAGCCTATAACTGTGCCCAGTTTAGCCTACTCATATCTGTGCCAAAACAGTTATAAAAAAACTGAAATTGTTCAAAATACACTAAGTCACTCAATAGATTTGGGAATTGACATGCATTAGAGATGTGCCAATACTATCATATATCTACATACTGTGATACTTTCTGTCCTTCAGGTTCCTGTATTAATTACAATTCATAATGATTTATTAAGCTATATATATATATATATATATATATATATATATATATATATATATATATATATATATATATATACATACACAACAGTTCATTGATTCTGGTTCTCGAATCTGATTGGCTGAGACCCTTTTCCAGCTGTGCGATATTCACCCAGTATCATCACTCAAACCGTTTGTATCACTCGGCTTGCGGCGACTGTCGTGGCGATCGAGCAAATCCACCTACGTTTTAAAAATACTACTGTTGTTGTGTCACGAAATGTAGTTTTTTAGGCGAGAATGTAGTTATGTACAATGTTTGGACCTCAAATATGTGACTCGTATATAAATATAATGCCTATTTTCCAATTTGTTTCGACACTTTTGCAGATGCGAGCTCCAGGACGTCAGCGGCCGTTCAGCGCTCATGTACCCGCTATATTTATATACAAGTCACATATTTGCGCTAAAATCGCTTCATGACACAAGAACAGTATAATTTCTCAAATTTATAGTGGATTTTCTCGATCGCCACGACAGTCGCAGCAAGCGGAGTGATACAAACGGTGAAACGGTTTGAGTGATGAGACTGGGTGAATATCACACAGCTGGAAAAGGCTCTCAGCCAATAAGATTCTAGAACCAGAAAGAACTGTACTATGGAAAATTTGAAACCATAGATTCACACTGGGCTTTTCTCGTGTGTTTGCTAAATTTTTAAAAATGAACCAATTATTTACTGTGATGTACTGAATTCTGTATCATGACATAGTTGGCAATAACCATGCATAAAATGGCAGGCTATGTCAGATAATCTCAAAACAGCCCTGATTAATCTGGCCAATGTATTAGTCTATCAGTAATTAACTGCTTGTTCAAATAACCAAACTCACAAATTATGTTATATTTTACAAAAAAAAAATTCACTCTAGATACTTTCAATGTGTTTACAGCCGACCACCTAACCATTAATCAATGAAACCCATTAATTTGTGGTACAAATGTACCGTTTTAAAGGACTATAATCGACTGCAGAATTGAATGAAGGAGTTAACTACCTGACATTCAACGACGTCCTGAATGAATGAAAATCCTTCCAGACAGTCTTGTTTAACAAAGCCCGTCTCAGTTCTCGAGCTGCCTGCTGAACCCCCGTAAATTCATAGCAGTAACCCAGAGCGTCTCTCCTCCCCATCCCCCTCACATCATCTTGCTCGCCCTCGCTTCCTTTTTTTTTTGCACTTGCCAAGGTCTATAATATCAGCGCGAGAGGAATAACCGTGATTTAAAGCAACATTGCAGATTCAAACGGCAGGATGGTGGGAGATCGACAAAGAGAGACAGGAATCGTTAATAATTCCAATTTCAAGTTTTGTTCAAGAACAGGTTATCAATTCCCAAGAGTAATAACAAGAGAAACAGACAAAGAGAAAGCTATTCATCCGCCGATGCCGAACCACGTGTGAATTTCTGTCATATAATTTGCTAGTAGAGGAAGGACTTCAACAGCTGGGAACGTAATTGGGCTTCACACACTTAAAAACGTTAATACAAAGCAAAGGACACGTGCATATCCACCGCAAACAGTCTATAAATACTGCATTCCTACACCTGCTTTCTGGTTTCAGAAGATTTATTACGATTCATCTAAACGTCAGCTCCAGTACAGACTATAAGTAGGATTTTTTTTTTTAAGGATTAGTTCACTTCAAAATGAAAATTTCCTGCTATTTTACTCACCCCCATCTCATCCAAGATGTTCATGTCTTTCTTTCTTCAGTCGAAAAGAAATGAAGTCTTTTAAGGAAAACATTTCAGGATTTTCTCCACATCATAGACTTCCATGGCAACCAAAATGTTGAAGGTCCAAATCAATGCAGTTTCAAAGGGCTCGAATGGCTTCGAAGGGCTCTACATGATCCCAGACGAGGAATAGGGTCTAATCTAGCCAAACGATCAGTCATTTTCAAAAGAAATTAAAAATGAATATACTTTTTAACCTAAATTGCTCATCTTGCGCTGCTCTGCGATGTGCCAAGGATTGCATAATCACGTTGGAAAGGTTGCGCTAGACGTAGGCAGAAGTACCGCCCCCATGTTTTAGTCTTTTGTGTGAAGACTAATACAAACGTCCTTTAGCAAAAAGAAAAAAGAAAAGGTAAAACAATGATGTCGGACGATTTTGAAGTTGAAGATGGAGTGTTTTTTGGTAAAGGGTGTTTGTATTAGTCCTCACACGTTCGCTTGGGGCGGTACTTCCGCCTATGTCTAGCGTGACCTTTGCGATGGGATTGCGCAATCCGTGGCACGTCGCAGAGATTTTTTGGGAAAATGACATATCGTTTGTCTAGATAAGACCCTATTCCTCGTCTGGGATCGTGTAGAGCCCTTTGAAGCCATTCGAGCCCTTAAAAAACTGCATTGATCTGGACCTTCAACATTTTGGTTGCCATGGAAGTCTATGATGTGGAGGAAAATTCAGGATTTTTTTTCCTCAAAAAGCTTCTTATCTTTCTTTCAACTGAAGAAGGAAAGACATGAACATCTTGAATGAGATGGGGGTGAGTAAAATATCAGGAAATGTTCATTTTGAAGTGAAATATTCCTTTAATATATGTTTCTCATATAGCAGGCCACTAACACAACGGACATGTTGTGTATAACTTAACAGTATCAATAATATCAATTTAAGTGATTTTATACCCATATCCTTTTGTTGCTATTTAAAAAATACCTTGTTGTTCCATAATTAAAAAGTTGGGATGCACCGAAATTATTACACGAGACAGGATTTATTTCGCTAAGCTGTAATGTATCTTTCAAGATACCTTTTGATTTTATCATTTGTTGACATGTTTAACTGTTGTGAAATGTTTATCCTGCATAATTAATGTACGTAAAAAGGGATAGTTCACTATAATTCAAAACAGTGTTGTCAAAAGTAGCTGTATTTCAGACGATAGGCCTACTTACATTTTAAATGTCACAATATCAGCCTTTCTTCTGCAGTACTGGTAGTACCGAGTACTGGATCAATTTTACCGGGTTCATTTTATAACTAACCTTTTAAGTCTATTTTAGTGCAATGTTTACAAAATTTGAAAGCTATGCTAAAATTTGAATGTATTATTTACATATAATTATTAATAGCATAAGTAATTAACTGTATTAATTAAATGTATTTATTATTTTATTTTCAAACCGCTAAATGTCACATTTCAAATAAATAGTGACAATAGATTTTGCTAAATTTTGATATTGTGACAACACTACTTCAAAAGTTTGAGGTTGGGAAAATGTTATGTTTTTGAAAGAAGCCTCTTATGCTCAACCAAAATACAGTAAAATCAGTAATATTGTCAAATTATTATTACAATTTATAATGGTTTTCTATTTGAATATATTTTAAATTGTAATTTATTCCTGTGATGAAAAGCTGAATTTTCAGCATCATTACTCCAGTCTTCAGTTCCACATAATCATTCTAATATGCTGATTTGCCGCTCAAGAAACATTTCTTATTATTATCGATGTTGAAAACAGTTGTGCTGCTTTTTGTTAGTTTCTTTGGGGAAACTGATACATCATTTACTGTCACTTTTGAACAATTGAATGTATACTTGCTGAATAAAACAATTAATTTATTTAATAAAAAACTAAACAAAAATATCATACTGACCCCAAACTTTAATCTACTTTTGTTTTCCACAGTAGAAAATTAGCCATACAAGTTTGGAATAATATGAGAGGGAGTAAATTGTGTGAACTATCCCTTTAACTGAACCTCAAATGTTCCTCTAACTGGGCCAAGCACTAACTTTTGATTTGCACAAGAGAAAACTTCTGCCGCAGCTGCAGTTAATGCTAGTAATTTGTTACCGGCTTCCAGGTGTAGGAGCTGAGGAAAGATTTCACTTGAGCCATCCGGAAACCCAAGGGAAGCCCTTCGAGCCTTAATCCCACACTGACTTAATAAAAAACACTTATAAGAAGCTTAATTAGCTATTCAAAAACAACAGCCACACAATAGGCCCTTCCCCTCCCAGCGGCTCCCTAACAGGACCTGAATGAGAACAGGGCATGGAGAGGAGTGCCCCTCTCCCAAAAAACACCATTGTTTTAACTGCCCTGCAAGAGCTTGTCCTCTCTAATTCTAAAAAGGTCTATTCTGCCTCAAATCCTGCCTTTCACTGAGGCACAACCTCCATTTTGTATAGGACATTATCCAGCAAACAATTGCCTCAAAACCAACATGGTGTGCTGAGATGCCCCTGTCAGTATTCAAACCCCGGGTTCTTCTGTTGCCGCTTTCTCCATCCATTTATCCCCCCCCGACATACACACAGTGCCACAAACGTCGGCACCGCAAGAGATGCATTTATCAGCTTCTTTCCTTTCTTCACCTTGACACTTTCTTCCTCCGTGGAAAAAAGGAGGGAATGGTTTTCTTATCAAAGAGCTTGACTAGAGCTACTACTCACAGCATACTGTTTTTGTAGTATGCATTGTGTATATTGCACACATTGTGTGAATTTTCTGTATGTATGCAAATGATGCACATGCACAAGTAGTTTGGGGTCGGAAAGATGTTTTTGAAAGAAGTCTCTTATACTCACCAAGGCTGCATTTATTGGATAAAAAAGTAATATTGTGAAATATTATTATAATTTAAAACAACTGTTTATTCCAGTGATGCAAAATTATTCATATGCTGATTTGCTGCTCAAGATACATTTCTTATTATTGTCAATTAAAATATTTTTGTGGACAAATATGATATATATATATAATACTTTTTTTTAGGATTATTTGATCAATAGAAAGTTCAAAAGAACAGCATTTATTTAAAACTGAATCTTTTATAACATTATAAATGTCTTTACTGTCATATTTGATCACGTTAATGCATCCTTGGTAAATAAAAGTATTAATTTCTTTAAAAAAACTCTTTCTGAATCCAGACTTTTGAATGGCAGTGTACCTAAATGTGCTGTACCATACATTTCCAGTCTGACACAAACAGGAAGCAAACTATGATTTTTAACACCGATTCTACCATACTACTCATACTACACAGTATTTACATACAATATAGAGATTTTCTCAATTATTTAAATTGGACTGCTACATTTTAATACATAAACAATACTTTAAATTTAGAACCATGCTACTGTTAACTATTGAATATTGAATAGTTCGTGCTGATTTACATACTATTTTTCTACAAAATGTAAATAATAGGCTACATTTAGTAGTATTTCAATTGCAAACACAGCCACAATTAGTTCAGATCACAAATGGCTTAAAACTATAAAAGAATTGAACGGCACTCACTGAATTAGTCATACTACAACTGTTTGAAACATTTACAATTGGAAATGAATATTGCAAACATTCATTCACATTCTCTCTTCTCTGTCTCTTTCGTCATGATGCTGCATTCTTCAGATAGTTATGTGTGAGGGAGTTAATACTGAACATGCTCAGTACTCGTGTGACATTAAATTATGTTTAGCAGCCTGTACAGCATCCAAACACACAAACCGAGTCACTCTCAGTCCACATTTACCTAAATGTGCTGGTTCAGCAGGATTTCGGTGCAAATTATGACAATGGAGAGGAGCCAGCAGCTGGCGGAGACCATACCCCCCCCCCCCCCCCCCCCAACACACACACACGTTTGGTTTCCATTTTTATGGAGACTGTCTATAAACAATGATTTTTATACAGTACATTCTATCCCCTAACCCTTAACCATTTTCGAAAAAGCACTATTCCGTATGATTTATAAGTGTTTTTTCTCATAGTGACCAAAAAAATTTCCCCACAAGGTCAAAAACTATTGGTATTACTACCTTTGTAGGGAAATTTGCTCCCCACAACATTGGGCTTACCAGGGCCACACACGCACAGATCTCATCAAAGGATATCAGAAACAATCACACATTCAGGTGATCTGACGGGCAGCTGTTGGACATAAAAACTCTGTCTGCCAGCTGATCAGACCTGAAGGCAAGTGTGTGTGTGTGTGTGTGTGTGTGTGTGTGTGTGTGTGTGTGTGTGTGTGTGTGTGTATGTGCGCGCGCTGCCCGAGGGTCTACAGTACTACTGCCGATGGTGAGCATATATGAATGATGGAAGGGGTGGGAGGGGTTGGGGGGAAAGACATAATATCACTCTCCTGAATACAAATATCTAATCTATAAACAGCACAGTCTGCATGTAGGTTTGACTGTTTTTATCTGCCGTCAGACTATCTAAGACGTTGTTGCCATACCGTGTTGTTAAGTGTTGCGTCTTGCTTCGGACTTGACTGGGATTCTTACACCACAAGCTTCATTCTTTCTAACCTTAAATCCACATTTTTGTTGCAATTCTTCTTCTTATTGTGCATATAAAATACAAGAAGTTTATATCAGTGGTCCCATATTCATAACTGTGACCAATGTTTACAATGTCTAGCATTGTAAGAAATGTTTACATCCACAGAAAGAGAGTATCTTCTTGCATGCCTATAAATATAATTACTGTAAATACTTTATATAGGGTGCATCTCAATCAGCTCCCTAGTTCAGTAATGAGGGCACTGATCAGGGAGTCGGCCATTTTAAGGGCTGTCTCAATAGCAGAATCCTTACAGTTTATTGAAACGTTTGCTCTCTATAAAGTCCCACAATGCACTGTGAAAACAAGGGAGCCTCGATGCTCACTATGTTCCCTTAACGGAAGTTCTGAAGCACGAAACATATATCAGGTGAGCACTCCCTACACACAATGACACAAGTGATAGATGTTTTGAAAAATATAAACCATTATTTAATTATATGTCAGCATAATACATCGCTTTACAGGTAATAAACATAATCTAGCTAATATTTATAATTCATTTACGGTTCAAATGTTGCACGTATGTAACAAACAAAGTAATTATCATAATGTACTTTAAATAACATTAAAACAATGCCAGAAAGATATCGGTTTTGCTGTTGTTCATTAATACCAGTAGTGATAGTGTACAATGAGGACGTTGTCATGTCGCCATCAGTGTCCCAATGTGTAACGAGCCATGGTCCTTACTGTCCTTCCCAGGTGCCCGAATGAATGTACACAGTACACTATACTAATTCATGACCTAGAAGCTAGGGAGCTGATTGAGACGCTCGAGTTCTTCCGTCAAATCTTCATTAACAGACAGCAGCTTTTATATCTGGGTGGAGTCACATGTTGACCACAAAACTGATGGGAGCAGCACCAGTGGAGAAAAGTGGATCTAAAACCTTCAGCTCATGTATCCATATCTCTGTCGCTGTATATTAAGCAGGGTTCAGACGACACAATATTTTTGTTTGTTACGATCACTGTCAGATTATGCGATTTTGAAATTCTTGTTGTGTCAAACAACACATTGTGAAACTACATGTCAGACTACACGGTGCTTCTCGACCAATAATTGCTAGCCATCTTTAACGATGTAATCGAGAAGGCGAAACAAACAATGCTTGTACTAGCCTAATGCTATTTCCAGTCCCTTACGGAAATTTAACCATGGTTTTATTATAGTAAAAGTCTAGAAACAATGTTTTTTGGCTAATTGATTACCATTTGTATAACCACATTTTTTTTACCATGGTTAAACTATGGTTAGAGTAGCAAAGCCAGGGTTAATTTGTGGTTACCATGGTTTTTTACAATTACAAATAAAATAATTTTCGTAAGGGGTTATGTCAGCCAACAATATTATTCAGCAGAATTATTCGTTATTCGTTTTGAAGCCATTATCCGAATAAGGTATTCGGCTTCAGGCACATCCCTAATATGAATATACATGTAGGCCTACTGGCATATACTAAAATGACACTGGGTCTCAAGAAAACCATCTGGTGCTTTAAAGTATCAGTAAATAAATACTATAATGAAACATTAAGAACCTTTTTACTCTAAAAAAGAACCTTAAAGAAGCTCAAGAATCCTATATAGACAAACGATAAGTAGAAGGTTCCTTACTCAATCTGCGGTGCTGCAAATAACTACTACATAACCCTCATTATACTTTCTTAAAACGCTCCTAAACCACGTGTTACATGTCACAGCTGTGGGATGTCTTGATATAGACTTGAATGAATTTTTGGGTGGCTGTGAGCATAAGTGTACGTATGTGTTTATGATCTGTAGTTTATAGTAGCGCAATTACAGCAGCTTTTCAAAGGAGCTAGAGACGCTCACACAGCGAGAGACTCCTTTGTTTACTCCCTTGAAAAGGAGACTAGTCTTTTTTCATTTTAATATGTTTGGTGTGACAAAACCAGTAGGAGTTTCATTTTTTTCCCACAGAGAAATTCAGCAAGGCTGTGATTTCAGTGTCTGCCCACAGAAAGTCCAAAAATACGCCCATCCAGAACCATCTCAGCCTACACGGCGCTCGGTTGTTTAGTAGATGTTTGTTCACCACTTCTCACACAGAATGCGTAAGTTCACTACATTGCTAATAATTAGTGTCAGCATCATGCCAAACACACTCACTAACATTAGCATAATACTTGTTAATGCCACTTTGTTATCAAAATTTTAGTATAATTTCTCACTAATTCCTAAAAAGGAGCACTAATTAGGCTTTGAAAGCTCTAAAAGTCAAAGATATATTCAGCCACCTCTTCTAAGTCTTTAACCAAAGGGCATTTATTTTCAATTCATTATATAGACGTTGAAATGATAATCTCACTAACTATAGTAAATTCCTGCTTTCACTATCTGGTTATTATCCTCTTAAATGGCTTTTGCTCTGATTCTAATCTTTTGAGTCGTGTTATTCACTAGGTTGAGGTTGATGGCATTTGTGAACACCTGAAAAACATACCTTTTAGCTATATGGCTCCATGGAGAGACTTTTAAAATCTCTCCTGTAAGAAAAACTATGTAAATGAATCATAAAAGGTGCATTAATGTGTTTGAGAATAAAAAAGATTCCAAAAACTGTACGAATAGCCAATCTTTTATGAATGACCAGGTAATTGTTCTGTAATTGTTACACTAATATCAAGAGAGTTTTATATTATCGTGGCAGGTAGAGATCCATCCGTGTTAGATATTGATCCGGGTCGCTAAAGACCAGAATATGTAAGGATGATTGGCGAAACAGTCATACATTTAAGGGTTAAAAGTGTAAATAAAAGTGTGTGTGGACATTTATTCTTTGTATCATATAAACAATGTGGTAAATAAATATAGTAACCATGCAATACCATATAATCAAGAAAAACAAGAAAAAAATCAACAAATCATAGGATTTACCATGGTACTGCCACAGTACATTTTGTGTTGAAGATCTAAAAGTAATACCATTAATAATAATACTTTTAAAAATGTAACTTAAATAATACCGTTGTTTTTTTAACTTTCATTTCTACACATCAGTATTCAGTGCTGGGTAACTGATAATGAAATCTGGATTACTGTATGTAATCAGTTTCTAAAAATTGGGTATTTGTAATTGGATTAAATTATGTTTTAAAATACTCATAATCAGATCAACGTTCCTTTTATTACTGATTGATGATGATTATATCACACAAGTGCCAGTAAATTATTCATAATTGATTGATTCTCTATAACTCTTCTTTTTGATCTTTTAAATTTTACTTTATAGAAATGTCCTTTCTCGATTCACAGAAATTATTTAACTTTTAAGGAATGTTTTCTCATCTAATCAACTCCGGACAAACACATTAATTATTATTTGAATTATCACCCAGTAAGTCATTTAACCATGTATTATTATGTCTTTGGAAAGCTTTTGGGCCCTATTTTAACGATCTGAAACGCAAGTGTCAAAGCGCAAAGCGCAAGTAACTTTGTGGGCGGGTCTCGGCGCTGTTGCTATTTTCCCGGCGGGATAAATGGCTCTTGCGCCCGGCGCAAATCTAAAATGGGTTGGTCTGAAGTAGCTTCATTATTCATAGGTGTGGTTTGGGCGTAACGTGAATAAACCAATCAGAGCGTCATCCAACATTCCCTTTAAAAGCAGGTGCGCAAGTTCCATTATGGATTGCTATTATTATGGCGTATTTACCAGGCGCACGCCAAAGGAGCGGTTCACAGCCGAGGAGACTGATGTTCTTGTAAGAGCAGTGAAAGACAGAGAAGTTGTGTTGTATGGGGATGGGAGAAACCCACCCAAAATAGCGTCGGTTAAATAAATAATTAGCCTGAATAATTTGTAATCTAGATTTATGCCTATTTTTTCACATCTTCGTGGCACACCACAATGATTTCCGTCATCTCATGTGTTAATATTTTTTTAGTGTAACAATTTATGATTTGCAAAAATAACTGTTGCATCTGTGTAGATTACATGAGCAAAGTGTATGCGCGTTGTGCACGCTATGGTCAAGCATGCGCCCTTAAAATAGCATAATGAACAACGCGCAACGCGCCACTGACTTTAGACTAGGTTTTTTCTGGTCAGTGGCGCAATTGTTTAATGGAACAGCAAAATAGCACCAGGGATTGTTTGCGCCGGAACACGCCTCCTTTTTTGCGCTGAACCGCCCAGGGAGCGCAAGTTCATTCACTAGTTTAGCGACGTGCTTCTGTGGAGGGAAAAGCGCGCTTTGCGCGGGTGCAAAATAGGAATGACACATGCGTCGGTGTACACAGTCAATTGCGCTGGGTGCAAGATAGGGCCCTTTGTCTTCAATATTTATTGGTAACAATTTCACTGTAATTTCAGTGTAATGCAGGATTTCCCAAACTGTTTTGTCAGGCAAACATCTATGACCTAATTAATTGACTTGAACTCCTGCTAAGATTTTAAGATCTTTAGAGATTTTAAGAGGCTTAAATCACAAAAATAATAAAAGCAGCGTTATATACGTGCTTTCTTCCGTATCCGATTAACCCCATTATAAATGCTGAAGCAAAGGAAAGAACGGTAAATCACAACTATTCAGTTTGACTGCGGCACTACAGTATACATTTTCCGTCTCTTACAGATTGTTTAATATGTACTAAGCAATTTGATACAGTTTAGCAATTTGAAACTAAGCAATTTGATTTACTAGCACTGACACATACTTGTTACACACACTTATTTGTTGCGGCATTACTGTCGGATCCATGTAGCTAGTTGACACTGTATCATCTTTTAGTTTCAGTCTCTCTGAAAAGCCTGTGCCAAACTGTATCTTGTTTAAAAACGAATCCGCAGTAAAATGAAGCAAACAAAAGAACAGTATCTTACTGATTGGAACTTTGTTAAAAATAAAGTTTATTCATGTTTCTTAATGTAAGGATCTCATGGAAGGCAAAGCAAAGACTGTGGTTTTTCACAACTTGACACTTCAAAACCTCTTGTGATCCTCAGAAGCATCTCTAATATTTTGTTGCTGGAGTAAGCCTTGGTTTGTGTCTCTCTTGTGTTTACTACTACATGACATGCGTGAATCGGTGGGCGGGGCTAAAGAGGCAATGATGTAGAAGCAGGCGTTAATCTTGTAGAGGCGGTATTTCATTGCAATATGATGTAATAATGTGACAAAATCCGAAACTAGTCATTTTCTGAGCTTGGTTTCAATAAAAGCTGTTTTTGGACAAACAAGGAAGTTTTGAGTTCTGAAATTTACAGGATATCTTTATAGTACAATTATCCCAAAATGTTTACAAGATAGGTTTGTTTGAAAGTAATCAAAAAGTAGTCTGTTTATATTACCTGAAATGTGTAATGTAAGGATTAAGTTACAAACTACAATTTTCGCAATGTAATTTTCAAACAATAACGTACTACAATTTAAGTCATCTACCCAGCACGGTGAATATTTACACAATATTTACAACAACTCTTCATTATGACCCCTGCAGGTTTGCTTTTTCAAATCACAAGATACTGATGTTCAATTATATATCATTATTATATATAGTGTTACATTTTGTTATTGTTAGAGATGATCTCATGAGGAGACACTGGTAGCTTGAAACGGAATCGCAAATCTAAAGGGATTTCCCTGCAGCCACAAGGCAGGATCTCTGAACATTTTCTGCTCCTGCTTATCAGAGGAAACCAACATCCCCTCAGGGTGTGCGTGTGTGTGGTTAATCTGAGGTCTATGAGCACTATTGCAGTGAATGTATAAGCTAATACACAGCTGAGAGGTGCCGTCGATCATAATCCTCTCATTTCACTGTGGATTTGGCTCACACACAGTTCATCAAAAAACATCCATCTATTTGTTTTACAGTCAAAAATAAAACCACCTCCGATGAAAAAGGAGTCTCACAAAAGACGCATTAACGCAGAAGTGCGCAGACACGTACTGTGACACATTTAACACGTTGCCAAGCACTCGCATTGTAACATGTTTGTTGCAAACTGCAGACTTTCGACACTTGTGAGAAATATACAGCAGCCCAATTACTGAGCAGATGAATAAGAGATTCTCACAAAATCTGGACGCTTTTCAAGGAAAACGTAGCAGTGAGTTTTGTCAAAATCGTACTAGGGCTGCACGATATTGGAAAAAACAAGCATTTGCATCTGAAGCGAATTGATGGGTTTTTGTAAGAAAAATATCCATATTTAAAACTTTATAAAGTAAAATATCTAGGTTCCGCCAGACCGCCTTCCATATTCAACTTACTAAGAAGTGTAACACCTCTCGGATTTCAAAACGTCTTATGTCGCGCCAGTAACACTTTTTTCGTAAGTTGTATGTGGAAGGACGGTCTGGCGGAAACTAGATATTTTACTTTATAAAGTTTTAAACATGGATATTTTTCTTACAAAAACCCATCGATTCACTTCAGAAGGCCTTTATTGACCCCCCGGAGCTGTGTGGAATACATTTATGATGGATGGATGCACTTTTTTTGGAACCTTCAAACTCTGCCCCATTCACTGCCATAATAAAGCGTGGAAGCGTCAGGATATTTAATAATATAACGATTGTGTTGAAGAAGAAATTCATATACACCTAGGATGGCTTGAGGGCGAGTAAATCATGGAATAATTTTAATTTTAAAGTAAACTAATCCTTAAGTCTTAACAGTGTTCAGTTACAGAAATTGAATAATCAAATGTTAAATAACACATTCACTGTATAAATGAAATATAATGAATCTTTGTTAAAGCTACAAAAGGGCTTTTTTCTTTTTCTTTTGTTGTTTGATTACCATTAATGACACAGAAAGCAGTGGGTATTTTAGGCTGTTGTCACTATTAGACCTAATGCATGGATCCGATATAATGATACGCCAGGCCCGGTTCCAGAATCAAATCACTGAGGGTGCTTCTGAAATTACTGAGGGTGCTCTAGTAAAGTGCAGATCGGCTAAGCAATGGATCCACCATAGCAGTGTAAAGTGAGAAATGTATGATTATTTATTTACAAGTCATCACTTTTACCAATAATTGGAATTTCAAAAATATTTTGCTACAAATTGTCTACTAATCTATTAGTCTGCCTCTACATTGCTACCCCAAAGTCATTACATTGTTTGGAGCATAAAAAACTATTTATTTATTTTAATATAATAAATATATATATATATAATATATATTATGTTATATGCTATATCCCCTGCTCTGTAGAGGACACCAGAACCCATTTATTGAGAAAATTAAAAGACATGAATAGACAAACAATGGGATTTTTGGGTAATACTACTTTATTAATGGGTAATAATATTTTTATAAGAATGTCTTATATTTCATAAGAATATCCAGACTTAAAACTGTGTATGTTGTCAAGAGAAATTTGCTAAAATATAATGTCCTCTACAGAGGCAAAACCTCAGGAGGATATTTCTGTCTCGTGCAGAGTGGCATTTATATTTAGATGTCACTTCCGAAACTTTGCTGCATGCAATTGGCCGTCGGTTCTCTTAGCAACAATAGTTTTATTCAATGAATGTTATAGACTGTGGCCTCAAAAGCGAGCCAAGATCGCTACGATCACTAAAATGCTGTTGCTTTGTCAGTTCATCGCAATCTCACAAAGTTCCGTTATAAAAATGAAGTTGTCAACAATAAATCTCTTACTTACATCGTGTCTTGACTTTGTTAATGAGAGGTTTCACAGAAACTGGCTTTTTGAGTGTTGAGATTCTGATCGAGTTCGAGAGAGCAACAACTACATCTGTGATTGGCTACATTACTCACGCTGCAAAAACACTGTAAATAAATGTGCAAATCTGCCAAATCTGTTTGGCCAATATTATTACAGTATCAACTGAGGCTGCTTTTGCTTGCGTTTAAGGATACTTGTTGAGGCTGACACTTTAACATAATTTTGCGTGTACATGTCTGTTCAAGCACAAATACACACGGGAAAGAATGGAATTCGGGGTTTGTGTGCTGTCTGTGCGGCTCTGTGTGTGTGCGCACAGTAAACAGCGTGCAAACTGACTTCTCTTCCGTGTCTTCTTACGCTTGAATGGTTTAAAATCAATTGAATGTTTAAACTGA
This sequence comes from Romanogobio albipinnatus, assembly GCA_023566225.1. Classification (NCBI taxonomy): domain Eukaryota; kingdom Metazoa; phylum Chordata; class Actinopteri; order Cypriniformes; family Gobionidae; genus Romanogobio; species Romanogobio albipinnatus. Next base: position 27,617,735 of record CM042251.1, read on the forward strand.
CAGGTCCTAAAACGCATACAAATGATAAACAATTACTTTATGATGGTTAAACTGTGAAATAAATCCGAGAATCAAGTGCGTTTCGAACTGTGGGGCCTGTTACTTGACATCGCACATTCAACACTATCGCATAGTGTGACTATCGCAGATGTGCACATCGCGATATCGATGCTAAAACAATATATCGTGCAGCCTTAAATTGTAAACTTAAGTGCCCTCTCTATGCTACAGTTCTCCAGGCTATCATTAAAGAAGATGAACATTATAGCCCCTTACGCCATGGGAAGTCCTAGGAACTTAGTTATACAAACTAACCACCAGGGTGGCTCCCCCATCAACTAAATGTTCCCCTATGGCCATTTTCCTGGTTGCATTCGCACTGCCAGTAGGAACTCTGAAATGACATCAGCCATGTTGTTGTTGTGACTTATTATGGTGTCGCAGCGGACATTTATTTGGATGGCGCTGAGAACACCAGAGCCTGTCCACACAGTGCTCCCAGTCTTCATTAGTTTACGATCTGTTTAACAGTCAAGTCTAATATGTTGTTAGATAGAACTGTTATACAAAGAAAGTAGACAGTATATGAAAAAAGATTAGCCTTTGCCACGTAGTTGATGCCCAATGTCACTAGCTGAGGAGAAATACATAATCATTGTTTTGCTTAGTCCCCTCAAAGTTGCGTTGAATTTTCTCCTTAGCGTTGAGAGGTCCATCTATCACTGTTTTCCATGTTCGTAGAGTCAGTTTGTGTAGTAAATTAATAATATGTGTGTGTACTCAGATTTTTGTTAAAAATGGTGGGTGCCAATGTTTTGCACGCGTTCGGCCAATCAGCATACACTTACGCCACTTGGTCCCTATTGTGCTGGGTTAGACCCTACTCTGAAGTATGAGCTAATTTAGTTTCCCCAACAGGAGTTCCTAGAAGTAAAATAGTTTCCAGTCGCCTGCGGTGCGAAGAGGCCAAAAAGCAGGTACTTCCACCAATAGTTTTAGGAACTATAAAAAGGTTCCTGCACTCTATACACAGAAGCTTCTCTATGTTTCAATGCATATACTTTCCTTTTACATCCATGATTCTATATATAAAATACTCAGAATTACTAAATCCAAACCATTAAACCTCAACAGGTACTTTTGCACAGTGTTATCTGTAGTTACAGCCAGTAGGGCTGTAATCTCCCAGTCGATTAGTCGATTATTAGTCGATACGTTCTGGCTCGACCAAAATTCTGGTCGATTTATTTAATCAGTTTTGCCGCGCCACATTCATTTCATCAGGTGGAGATTACTAATTGCTAATGGGGGTGTTTTCAGAGCACCCCTGTTTCATAGGGGACAGTCTGTCTTCAGACACCCCCTTGTTTCTACTTCTTTTGGATTAGCCCAACCCACTGGAGAAGAGAGACAGATTGAAGAAGGCTAGTTTGCTGTATATTATTTATTTAATTGGGAGAGCGTTTTTTCTGCTCTTGATCTGGCTTGTCTAATAAATATTCCTTTTTTATTAAAGTGGATGTGCCTTTTGTGTTTAAGAGTAAAAGCTTTAAATTAATAGTCTATTCGTGTCTCAGCCGCGAAGCTGAGCTGATCCTATGCTCGAGCTGCACAGAGCGGCTGAAATGATAGTGTCTGTCAGTTAGTATAATACATATGACAAAAACAATTGTCTAAATTATGTTGCATATTCCTCAAAAGTTCTTGTGATGATATCACTAGTTGACAACATAGTACTATATTTTCGGAAATCATAGGCTATGATGGTGCACGTGATGCAACGCTGTCAGAGCCGAAAAACTCGTGTGTCAGACTCATTTCAGTGCAAAATAATCAGTTCAAAAACTATTTAATATACTGCAAATAGCCTACTAGTTTTTTCTGTTTATTTATAATTCATTTAGGCAGACAACAAGGCTACCAAGTACTGTGCACAGTGCGCAGCTAATTAATTTAACGGTTTTGTTTCCTAACGTCATTTTTAGTCGCAAATTTCAGGACCTCAGTCGACCAAGATTTTCTTTGGTTGATTACAGCCCTAGTTGCCAATTGCTAAGGTGTTCTGAGTGTATTTTAGCACATTGCTAGATGGTTATTTACTTGACAAAAATCATAGTGGTTTAGGTAGCTAAGTAGTTATTTTCATCATAAATTGGATAATTTTGCCAAGTAAAAAAGTAGGGCTCCACTGATACCACTTCCAGGACGAGTCGATACTTTCAATTTGATACTCGCAATACGATTACCGATACCTGTATTTTCATTGCATTTGTAAATTTTTTAAAATATTGGCTATTAGTTGTATATTAAGTATATTAGTTGGCTTAATTTGTTTAGCAAATAGATATTTCTTTCAGCTATTTTCACGCTTAATTATGCCTGTGTTCATGTATTGTATAATCTTCTGTTACTTTCACTGTTCATTCTATTGCTCTGTCATATTTTATCTTTCATTTAATAGAAAAGTGAATATTCAGAGCTGCTTCACTGCACCCACACAGTAATCACATGACGGTTTCTTGCAATAATGTAGGGAACCACTTCTTATACATAAACAGTTAATGTTTTTCCATTATGCTCTCTGTTTGCTCTGTTGTCAGTGTTTCTTTGTCTGGACACAAACACTGTACACACTCTGCGTGGTATCAATTTTACGCCTCTACGCCTAGGCGACTTGGAGTAATTGTCCTCTTAAGCGGTGAAAAGTAAGGTACACACGTGACGATGTTTATTTTTTATTACCAAACCCATGCTACAAAACAATCATGTAAAACCAAGGAAACCTTGAGATTTTTACTTGTGACATATGGATATGATAGCATATGAATAAAACGAAATTAAACAACAATCTCTTATATTTATAAATATTTTCTTTTAATTAAACATTTTAATTTAATTTCATGAACATGTGTATTAAACATGGCCCTTTATTTTCATTAATAAACTTATTTCTGCTATGACCTTTAAAAAAATGACTGTAATTTGTTACAGCATTCATAAGTTTTTCTCAAACTATATTTTTGATTTGGCTCATTTTTTAAATGTAGAAAATTTAATTTAGACAACTGAAACCGGTAAGAGATGCCAGTACCGTACAGATGTTCCTGCATTTTCGGAAGCGGAGCTGCGCGGAAAGGTGCAAAAAAATGCCATGCACACCACCACGCTAAATGGGGTCTCACACACTCAACGCAAATGACTGCCCTCACCGCGGTGACATCATCTTTGCTGTGCATAACTTTGCGCTCGTGCGGACGCGCCGAGTATAAACTGGGGCTGTGTCCGAAATCATCCCCTATACCTTTAAACTATTTGAGGGGACAGTCATTTGTAGTGGTGTCCGAAACCACAGGCCCTGTCCCAAATGGCACACTTCATGTGCACTTTCGGTCATTTAAGCTTAAAGAAGGGTGCTCGTGAGCGCCCCCTTTGCGGCTGCTATGCGCCCTCGATGCGCACTTCAGCTGAGCCCGCAAGTTCGCGAGCTACACAGAGGACTTCTACCCGGCAGTCAAAGCGGCATTACGATGTGAAAGTATGGACTCAGAGGAAGACAATTAGGGTTTAGGGTGCCATTTGGGACAGGGCCACAGTGGATGGTATCAAGTGCACTCATTCAAACCCACAATGCACCGAAATAATGAGTGTACAACTCGAGAATACCCATAATGCACTGCGAGGGTCACGTCGAGTGAGAAGCATTCAAATTCAGGGCAGAATTTTCTGTTATAAACTAAGTTTCAAGATGCAGGAAAAGTAACACTTGGTGGCAAACAGACACTTTTATTTAAAAATAAAAAATATGAAATTATCACTATAACCAGTAGATGGCAGCAGAAGAGCACTTATTGACTTAGTAGACATTTCCACTCCCTAATATATTGTTTACATGTTTTTCACATGCTTTTGAATTGATACTTTATGAAATCATCATCATAAAATAACAAATAATAAAAAAAAAATTCAAAGTTTACACTTTTTTGTACTGAACAGTCCCTCCAGAAAAACACGATTATGTGATCGCATGATTTAATGCATAATCAGCCAAAGTCCACATATTTATGCGGGGCTAGCATGATTTCATAATCCCCGCATTTTCGTTGCAAAAAAGTAATATATATTAGAAAAATGTTCGTTTACTTCACACAAGAGCCGCCATTTCTCCCTATTGCCATGGGAATGTTTTGAAGTGACGTAATTACCCGATGTGAACGTCATCGAAAAGCTGCAAACCCCTGTGTTGAAACCATAGATATCGGTGAAACCATGATGAAGCACGCAAATTCCCATTTGCCAACAAAAATAACAGCAAAAGACCGCGCAAAGCAGTTTCCCGGTGTGATGACTGATTTCAAAAAACAGCATCATGAAGCTTTGAAGCGTTATGAATCAGTGAGTCGATTCAGCGGTTCGGATCGCAAAAGTCACATATTTCAGCAGTTTGACACGAGATCCGAATCATGAATCGACTCACTGATTCATAATGTTTCGAAGCTTCATGATGCATTGTTTTGAAATCGGTCGAAATTGAGCCATGTGTTTATTAAGGTCTTCAATCAATCAAGAACTTAAATATTCAATTAAAAATATTCGCTTTTTTTCTCTTTTTCATCAAACCGCAGTTTTTGCAAGTTTTATTGCATAAAATTGCATAAATATTCCGCATTTTCCATCACATTTTTTAAGAAAATGTGCCGCATAATCAAGGATTTTTGCCCGCAACAATCACAAAAAAAGACGCATTTTTCTGGAAGGACTGACTGAAGTATGAAAAGTCATAAAGTGTCATGAAAAACAAAAACTTTTCTTCAGATTGCAATTGAATTACAAAGACAGAAAGTAAAGAGTGCTCCTTTTATATAATAATAAGTTGTCAGTTCAGTATGATACTATAAGAACAATGGTAGCCTAAATTTAATTAAAAGAGCAGAATATTTACATTTTCCCTATAAAAATGTGTCTTTGAGTGTTACTGTTGTTAATAAACATTATATAACATTATAATAAACTCAAGCTCATTATAATTTTACTGTCAAATGTGCATTTCCAAGAAATAAACTTAACTATACTTATTAATGCAAAACAATAGTAATTTTATGATTAAATAACCTTTATGATTCCCCCCCCCCCCAGTCTTCCATTCCAGCACCTGTCACTCCTACAAACTACAATAAATCCTATAATAATGACAAAACCCCAAATGCTTCAGCATTTTGCAGCACAATCCATAAAACTGTAATAACTTGCAGTCATATACTGAAATGGCAAGCTTTTCTTTCCAAATTGAATTTCGAGCGGATAATGAAACTATCAATGAAAACAAACGAAGTGTTTTCTGCGTCTGTTCAGCCACTGTAACGTTAAGACCATCTATCAGAAGAGCTATTGACACTTTTATTGCAGGAACGGTGGATTGGAGAGCACATGATGAGCAAGCCGTCTGATCCAAGCCGATCACCGATTCAGAGCATCGTCACAGATTTTAATAAACATCAGCTTTTTGGCCTTTGGATTCTGAACACTTCACATTTTTTTTTGGGTAACCTCACATTACACCGTCTATGTTCATTTCGGTTAGAACTAGAACAATACCACTATTATTGTAATCAATAACAATAAAATAAAAATAGCAAATGGTGATTATTTTTACATTTAAGGCACCAATAATGTTTTTTTTCTTCTGGATTTTGGCACAGATATAAACAGAACATTAGACAACCACATTAAAAACACAACATTGGATACAAATAATAATTTATTGTTTACGAAATTAATATAACATATAAGATGCTTGTACATTTTATATAATTTACAAGCAGCTTATATATTTGAATGCATATCAATTATCAATATGTAACATGGACAATGCAATGCAAAATGTCACCCATTGTTATATCAACTGATGGAGTTCATATTTTTGCATTCCCTCACTAAAACACAAAGTACCCTCAAACTGGCTATGCATGGCTGTAAATATTAAATTAGTTTCATAAACATGCACAGAAATGGTCATGGATGTCCAAAAAACACTGACTTGCTATTCGATACGGACCAATGTGCAGTTTTCCTTTGTATCAATCAACCAACCAGGAATGCAATGATAAAAAAAGATATAACAAAATTAAAAATGATAATGGCATAAAAACGAAAGCATCGTGGATCAATGCAACAACAACAAAAAAAGAGAAAGTAGCAAAGGCGCTCGAATGCGCGTTACATTGTAACGCTGTTCAACAAAAGAGCTTTATTGCGTCAGAATCGCTGTTACATCGTTGCACATGGATGCGTCCGATTTTATGATCGCGCTTCGTATTTCCTCATAACAGCGTTTATGATTTGATCTCGTGTGTGTTTAAAGGCCTCAAACTCCTCCAGACACCATTTTGAGTGTCTCTGTGTCTCAGCTCTATGGAATGTCCAAATGCATGACAAGCGAATGAACAAAGTCAGCATGAAAAATCTCTCTCATTCGTGGATCCGTCCCGAAAACGGCGTTAACCGATATTCTGAAATCGAGTGCATTTGTTTTGTCTTCAGTCGCCATCAGACACTTTTAGAAAGAGCCTCGCCATCACTAACACACATTGGCAGGAGAAAAGCATTGCTGCTGTTTGATGGTGGTGAAGCTCTAATGGTGGTTGGATGGTGTTTCTGGACTTTAGAAATCCCTACACTACTTTGGAAATCAAACTACATCAAATGTTACTCACCGGAGTGCGATGCTTTAGATTGGTCACCCTGATCCAGTCTGTGATCCCGGTTTAGAGCGATCTTCTGGGTTGCAGAGGGTCAGTCTATTCTCCGTGAGTGTGAAGGTTTCCTCCTCCGGTTGATTTTTCAGGCTGTATGGAAGCACATAAAGCGATGGGGGATGGGGGATGCCAGAAGAGAAGAGAGGAAGGGAGGGGGACAGAAAGAGAGCTAGAGAGAGGGGGGCAGCAACATGGAAACACAAGAGGAGGACCTCTCTGTCTGACGCACGACTGAACGCACCAGTCACTCAGTGCACCATCCATTCGCCATAATGCAAGAGCAAAAATCATCCAATATGGCCAAATATGAATGCATGCGTGTGCATGAAAAGGAGCCATATTCAGCTCTAATAAATCATATGCATAAACATCCATGTATGTGTAGTCTATGTGAAAGCAGACTAAGCGAAAGTCAGAAAAATGCGGCAGTTCATGCGCACTTTTTGTTGTTGTTGTGGTAATGTTGGTGTTTTTAAGAAGGAAATGTAGGGCTTATTTAAATATTTATATTATCATTAACAACAACAACAATATAATAATCTAACAAATATATATATATATATATATATATATATATATATATATATATATATATATATATATATATATATATATATATATATATATAATTCTTAAACGGGGATAATATATTATGGATAATTTTTTTATTATTTTAAAATATTTTGTTGTATATTGCTATATATGTATAGTCGTGTGTGTGTGTGTGTGTGTGTGTGTGTGTGTGTGTGTGTGTGTGTGTGTGTGTGTGTGTGTGTGTGTGTGATCAATAAAATATTTTAAAATAATACAAAATTGATATATATAATATTATAATATTACATAATTGTATTATATATATATATAAAGAAATCATTTTTATATTTTTTTGTGAGAGATCAATAAAATATTTTAAATAAATATTTTATTATATATATATATATATATATATATATATATATATATATATATATATATATATATATATATATATATATATATATATATATATATATATATATATATATATGATTCTTAAACGGGGATAATATATTATGGATAATTTTTTTATTATTTTAAAATATTTTGTTGTATATTGCTATATATGTATAGTCGTGTGTGTGTGTGTGTGTGTGTGTGTGTGATTAATAAAATATTTTAAAATAATACAAAATTGATATATATAATATTATAATATTACATAATTGTATTATATATATATATATATATATATAAATAAATAAATCATTTTTTATATTTTTTTGTGAGAGATCAATAAAATATTTTAAATAAATATTTTAATATATATATATGATTCTTAAACGGGGATAATATATTATGGATAATTTTTTTATTATTTTAAAATATTTTGTTGTATATTGCTATATATGTATAGTCGTGTGTGTGTGTGTGTGTGTGTGTGTGTGTGTGTGTGTGTGTGTGTGTGTGTGTGTGTGTGTGTGTGTGTGTGATCAATAAAATATTTTAAAATAATACAAAATTTATATATATAATATTATAATATTACATAATTGTATTTTATATATATATATATATATATATATATATATATATATATATATATATATATATATATATATATATATATATATATATATATATATATATATGTTTATTGTTATAAACACACACACACACACACACACACACACACACGGGACATCGCTATATATATATATATAGCCGTGTCCCGCGCGTGTGTATAGCCGTGTGTGGGTGTGTGGGTGTATAATTTTTTAATAGGCTATTTTCATATATTTTCATATTGTATTGATCACACACACACACACACACACACACACACACACACACACACACACACACACACACACACACACACACACACACACACACACACACACACACACACACACACACACACACATGGTCGTTTTGTTTTTGTTGCTTAAATCAGACATAATTTAACATTTTATATATACATAAATATATCATAATAATAACAACAAACGATATAATATAATTATATTATAATATAATAATAATATAATATAATATAATATAATACGATATAATACGATATAATATAATAAAAATAGTTCACGAGCCCTCTAGTGTCTGTAATGAACCTCTGCATGAGGAGAAGGAGAAGAAAGGGGGTTTTACAGGCGACTCACGCAATTGAAACAGGAAATATGTAAACTAGTCTCATATTTCAACAAGTGGGGCAATGAATAAATCTTGGTACCATTCTGAACGGCCAATTCCCCAGTGAACAGGATAAAGAGAAAGCAGCTCGGTTAGCTGGGAAAGAACAACAATGCCACCTTGTGTTTCGAACACGATAACAGATCAAATTTCATCTGTATCGCTTTTTCTTTTGTGTTCTTGAGAGATTGTTTGAAACGTAGTATATACAATATATATTACATTCATTCCCTTACAAAAATAAATCGCCTTACTAAAATACTGAATAACAGTAGGCCTATAGGCCTACTTGTATGACATGGTGTAGCCTATAGCATGGTAATTATTCAGTGAGGCCTAGACTGGTGTATAACGTATTAGAAAGTAACTACTTCAAAGAGCACAATGGGATATCCATCATGGTATCAACATGATACCGCCATGGTACATTTAATTCCATGAAAATGTTTGATATTTTTTATTTTCTGTTAAAACGTTTTTTGACAGTTGCTTAAGCGTATCTATCGGCCTGATACCAACTCATAATGTAATAACTGCACATAATGTAATAAGTATTACATTATTATTGTAATAAAATATTCATCATGCAATCATTTTCTCAAAACGTAATGAAATCTTGAGCTCATAATGTAATGAACTCACCAAAAACATGTCACATTTTCAGTATTGTAAAAAAAAAAAAAAAAAAAAAAAAAAAAAAATATATATATATATATATATATATATATATATATATATATATATATATATATATATATATATATATATATATATATATATATATATATATATATATATATATATATATATATACTACTAATAATAATGCATGCATATAAATATTGCATTTCGCTGGTAGTTTAAGGCTGGCGTTAGATTTTTAAAAATGTACTGTAGGGAATACTAATATCTTTTTATGTTTTAAAAGCTATTACAATAATGAAAATATGACGTGTTTTGGTGTTTATAATCATCTTCTCATAATATAAAAAATATTACATTATGAGCTCAAGATTGTATTACATTTTGAGAAAATTATGAACATTTTATAATAATAATAATGTAATACTTATTAATATTAATACTTTTTTTTTTTTTTTTTTACATTATGTGCAGTTGCTACATTATGAGTTGCTACAGAACGTCAGAGCCAATAGTGTCAACAGAGTTCCAGTTTTCGAGATTAGAAACTCAACAGCGCCCTCCTCTGACAATGAACAGACTGACCGACAGTCTAATGAATTTACAGTGAGAGAGATTTTATAAATACAGGGCATTTGGACTAGAGTCACTCAGCTACAACATTTTCTGAGCAGATCGAAGTTACAAACTTCACCTCCTAAAATATCATGGTAGTTCCAATGTTATTCTTGAAAGTACCTTGGAGCACCATAGTGTAAATACCATGGCACATAAATCAGTCTCATTAGAAATGACTTTTGCCGTACCATGGCATTTCAATATACCATGGTAGGTACTACTATTGAAATGTCAAAAAAAAGAAAAAGAAAACCTGTGGTACTATGGTACATGTTAATAATACCATGGTACTTTCCTTTACATTTATCTTTCAGACGAATACAATCAAGAGTTATATTAAAAATATCCTGGCTCTTCCAAGCATTATAATGGCAGTAATGGCAGCCCAAAATTTGAAGACCAAAAAAGTGGATCCATCCATTATAAAAGTAATCCACACAGCTCCGGGGGTTATAAAGGCCTTCTGAAGCGAATCAATTGGTTTTTGTAAAAAAAAACACAAAAAAAAAACATAATGTCCGGTGGACTGCCTTCCATATACAACTTACAAATATGGATATTTTTCTTACAAAAACCTATCGATTCGCTTCATTAGGCCTTTATTAACCCCCAGAGCCGCATGGATTTCTTTCTATAATGGATGGATTGGATGCTCTTTTTTACGGATGGATACACAATTTTGGGTTGCCATTATAATGCTTGGAAGACCCAGGACATATTTTAATATAACTCTGATTGTATTCGTCTGAAAGAAGAATGTCATATACACCTAGGATGGCTTGAGGGTGAGTAAATCATGGGCTAATTTTCATATTTGGGTGAACTATCCCTTTAAGTAATAAGGAATTTTCAGGTTGATTGTCTCTGAAATACAAGTGTACTGCAATTCTGCAAATGATACTTATATTTTATATAAGTAAGCATTATTTCTTATGTTCTATTATATAAAGTATTTTCTGTTATATAAAATGTGTCTCTAATCTTTTAGACAGTTGTTTGTTTCTTAAATCTACTTAATTGATCCATTATTTATCATCTTTAAATGGAACCAATAATCTCAACCTTTAAAAATGTACCTAACTGCTGTTTGCACTTTTTATAGGCTTATTTAATGTTCTGCCTGTTACTCTAAATGATTTATACTTTATCTCATTAGATAAACTTTATGACTGTTGACTCCTGAATCACCACAAGAGGGAAATGAGGCTCTATTCTCATTGGCCCAGAACATCTGGTGGGCTCCACCCAAAGTACTGTGTGTTCTTAGCTTGGGAACAATGTAAAAAGTCTCACTTGTTTTGAATAAGTGCTACTAGTGATATAACAGAGCATTTAATGAGGTCAATGAAACCTCCATTTGATTAAATATGATCCTAATTCAGGAAATGGGTTGCCAAACAGGATTATTCAAGATTTTCCTGGTCATGGTGTGAATGTGTCAAATAAAACAAAGATTATTGAATTACAATAAAATGATATTTTTTAAAATACCATATTTCATTCAGTTTTACTTGCAATTTCTGGTAACACTTTATTTGACAGTGTCCTTGTTACATATGTTACATGTACTTTATTATGCATAATTACAAGCAACTAACCCTCAACCAAACTCTATTCCTAACCCTACCCTATAGTAAGTAGGCCTACATGTTCTTAATTTATATTACTAACTTTATTTATCAGTATAACTCACAAAGAATACCATGGTACAACCATGGGTTTTTGCATGTGGTACCATGATATTCTTAGATTTAACTGCAAATAACACGGTGCAGGAATTTCATGTATGCATGGAGCTCCAAAGCATTTCCAAAAATAACATGGTACTTTGCCAAATATCCAAAAACATGCACTGAACATACTAAGCTGGTAAGAATGAATGGGATAGTTCACCCAAAAATAAAAATTCAGTCACAAAAGAAGATATTTTTAAGCATGTCAGTAACCAAACAGTTGATGACTTCCTTTAATGCATATTATTGAAGTCAACAAGGCCTATCAACTGTTTGGTGACCGACATTCTTCAAAATATAATCTTTTGTGTTCAAGAGATTCATACAGGTTTGGAACAACTTGAGGGTCATTTTTGGATAAACTATCCCTTTAAGATAAAGACTAATAAAGATATAATTACTTATGTTTGAGTGGTTAATTCCACCTCTTCTCTCCCTGACAACAGAAAGAACATGTTTCTCTTAGAGAAGTGTGCAACCCTGAAGCTTTCTGATGTATAAATAACAAGGTCTGGTGAAATCCGACATGACAAGGTGCCAAAACACTCCTCACTCATCATCCTAGCACAAACAACACTGAGCAGAACCGTGTTTAACAGGTGAATGAACGCAACACAGGTGTGGAGAGCAGAGGACACTGCAGTATGCTAATCAAAAGTGTTAATGCGTCAACCCTCATCTGAGGAGGCAAAGCGCAACATACTCCTCACTGTCGCTGCGTGTGACAAAAATCATTTATGAAACAGCAAGATCAAAAGAACTAGTTGAAGCAGCCAGTGAACAATATAATTTTCATGCCTAATAGACATGCTCCTCACAAAAGGGTCCAGGAATTTGTTTGACGCAATCTCTACGACTGAATGCCTGCACTTTCATTTCGCAAGTGACAAAATCAGACTAATTTGGCTATGCAGCGCTTTCAGCAAACAAATACGAGTGTAGGCCTACACCCTTAAAAATAAACGGTGCCAGGAAGAACCAAAAAGGGGTTTTGTGAAAGGTTCTAAAAAGAACCATTTTTTCGAACTATTTTATAGTCTAAAGCAGTGTTTCCCAACCGGGGTGCCGTGCCCTGGGGTGCCGTCTGACGAGAGCAGGAGTGCCGACGTGCCATGTAAAAGTCCTTCAAATATATATATTTTTAAATAAATAATTTAAATTTAAATAATTCTCTCTTTGTAAACTTTGTTCAATGCAAGCGAGTGCTGCCGTATGTTCGAATATGACCATATATAGCACCTTAGTCAAAGAACCAGTGAAGAACCTCTGAAGAACCGCTGAAGAACCACTGAAGCACCAAAATTGGTGCTATATAGCACTAAAAAAGGTTCCCCTATGATTACGAGCCAAGAACCTTTTTTGGTGCCATATAGAACCTTTTTTTTTGAGTGTATACATTGCTTTGTGAAGACAGTGAAAAGAAGACTTAACACTAGAAATGCCAGGTATACAGTGACCCCTGGCCGTTAAGTCTTCTTTTCAAATAAATTAGATAAATAAAGAAAGTTTATGCTTAAAACAAGACAAATCTGCCAAAGTGGTAATGCTTAGTTAGTATAGTTCACTTACACTAGAGTTCTAGTAACTAAAAAGAACTGAGAGTACTTGATAATTTACTTTAAATACAATTTACTCAAGCATTATCACTTATGAGATATTGTTACAAATATATATATATATATATATATATATATATATATATATATATTTGGGTAGACACATTCCTGTGTTTTAATTCTCTTTTGTCCAATTTCAACCATTTCTGTCCTGATTTCTTCGAGGGGAGGGTCTATGGACGGGTATAATGTTGTTTTTCAGATCTTTCGATCTAATGAACAAAATAAGCTTGTGCAATTTACATATGATCTTACGGAGGGGACAGAAAAACATAACGTAAGCAGCAGCTTTAGTTTGACAGCCGCAAGACCACGCCGAACACTGTGAGTGCATGTTAGAAATCAGTGCTTGGTATGTTTTTCGTCTTCAAACCAACCTTTGGTCTCCAGCAGGCAAAGTTTAAATCCTGTCTGGCTAGCGCGCTTGCCATAATGTTTACACCTTTTGCGGCTGTTCGAACACATTTGACCACATGAGTATTTACATGTTTACACCTGCATCGTCCACTTGTGATCCGATTGACCAAAATGCATCTTTATACCAGGTGTAAAAGGTCATATACCTTAGTACTTTGGTTAATGAAAACGAGGTAGCCTGAAGTCAACAAAGTGAGGAAAACTTGAATAGGTCAACTTCTATTCTCATAATAAACATCATGAAGCCATCTTGATATGTGTAGTCCAGCTCATTGTTGCGTCTCAACACGTCTGTCTGGTTCCAAACCCTCAGATATTACAGAGTGTTTGATCTTATTTTGTTTGCAATTCTGCATAGAGTGAGGGGAAAAAAAATCAGGGACTGACTTGTGCTTTTTCCTTTGTATTTATTCTCACTTTTTTCCCTCCAGGTCCCACAGAGATACTGATGTGACTTTGAATGAAGAACCTGAGGGCTTAGCGTTGATGTTGGTAGGCCTCAAGAGACACTACAATCTCGTATGACTTCTAAAAAGTCCTACAACAAGCCCGGAGAGCCTTGATTCCGTAGCCGTCGAACACCACTGAGTTAAAACGGGACAGAGAGCGAGACAGACAGAGAGAGAGAGCAACAGTCTTGAGACGTACGTTTGGCAGGAACAAGGACAACACATGACAGCCATCAAGAAGACAAGAACATATTTCAGAGAGACTCTTGTCAGAAAATATTCAAGTCATCTGTTTGTTGTCAGAGCCGCGTTCGTGGTTCCAAATTGCACCATGGAGAGGTAACTGCGGTCAATGACTGTTTTGCCAAGGACAAGCAAACATCTACCATCTGAGTGTTTTTCATCAAATAAAAGTATCCGAATGCCTTGAGGCAAGAATTTCAAACAGTTGAAAAAGTGAATGTCATTTTATTACTTCATTACTGATAGTGGTGATTGTTTTAACTCGGTGAGACCTGCTGTTACCCTGCAAAGAGAAGGTGCCCGGCGAATGTTGAGCAAGACATAAACCAGCAAGACGTCTTTGGTCAACTATCCTTGCTAACTAGGTTGGCTATGCAAACCAGCAAAAACCAGGAGACTCATTCTGCAATGACATCAATACCACATTAGCACAGCAGCCATATCAACCGTATTAGAAAAGGTCAAGCAAATCTGGCATTCAAAAATGCAAATGAATTGATAAATGCAGCGTGTGATTTCTATACACATTGCAGTGTGTGATTTATAGAGTGCTTTTGAACCAATTTGAATTTCTATCACTTTTTCACCTTTTTTCAGTCATTTCAATTTTCAAAAAATCATTCAAATTAAGACTTGCTAATGAATCATTCAGGCCAATTTTTGAATCAGTTGACCGATTAAAAGGAACTAACTAAAAAAAGAACAAATCACTCACAAGTTTTACTCTAAACAATACCAATATCTATTATCTGAAATAGGTATTAGAATAAGCATTCACTCTAAAAAAAAAAGGTTCTATATGGCACCAAAAATGGTTCTTGGCTCGTAATCATAGGGGAACCTTTTTTAGTGCTATATAGCACCAATTTTGGTGCTTCAGTGCTTCTTCAGCGGTTCTTCACTGGTTCTTTGACTAAGGTGCTATATAGCACCGCTACCATATACAGAACATGTTAAGATATGGTGCTATATAGCACCAAAAGTGGTTCCTCTATGATTACGATGAAGAACCATTTTTGGTGCCATATAGAACCTTTTTTTAGAGTGTTGTTAGTAAACTAAAAACTAAATCTATTTAAAATAGTTCTGAAATAAACCTTATATTAAAATATTATATTAAAAACTTAAACTTGAACTAGAACTTAAATCTGAAATAAATACATTTAAGCAATACAATTAAAATGGAATAAATAAATAACACTGAGCATAACTATTAAAAAACAATAACAAATATTTTATTTTAATATTTTATTAATTTTCATGATTATTTCAGGCACATTTCAAAATGTCATAAACAATTATCGAAAATGTATTACCCCATTTTGTCTCAAGTCTACAATGAAAAAAACTTGCTAGTAAATTTCACAAACACACGGCAAGTAACACATTCAATTAAACATGACATTTAGAAGTATTTTCAATACACTAATCTTTGTTTTATTTACTTCAAAAAAGTGTAAGTACAGTGTATGTATTGCTGGCTTGGTTATTTTTGCAACTGGTTAACTATAGTGATTATTTCTGAGGAGATGTTAACCTTTCATTATAAATGTGTACGGTATATGAGCATACCTTTTTAATTTGACTTAATACATTTTAAAGGTCCCGTTCTTCGCGATCCCACTGTTCAAACATTAGTTAGTGTGTAAAGTTGCTGTTAGAGCATAAATAATACCTGTAAAATTATAAAGCTCAAAGTGCAATGCCAAGCGAGATATTTTATTTAACAGAAGTTCCCTTTCAAAGCCTACAGCGAACGGCTGGCTTGGACTACATCCTGGTACTTCCTTCTTTGATTACGTCAGTAGAACAGTAGAACAGACTAACCTCCACCCACAAGAATACGTGAAAAAGTGGGCGTGGTCTTGTTGCTGTCCCACGTGGAGAAGAGGACGTGTTGCGTTTCAGTGTATTTGTCGTCATGTCGTCGAGACGCTGTTATTTTCATAGTCAAATCACCTTTGTTTGGCTTTCCCAGGGATGCTGTAGAGATCATTGAGCGCATACATCTCCCCGTTAAGAGGCGTGACCTTTCCGTGCAAGTTACGTGCGCTAAGCTGCTGTTGAATTACAACACAGGAACCGTGCCACGTGCGCTAAGCTGCGGTCAAATCACAACACAGGAACCGCTGGCACAATCAGAACTCGTTACGTATTTCTGAAGGAGGGACTTCATAGAACAAGGAACTCATCAGCCGTTTTTAGGACAGTGAAAATAGCGGTGTACAGATAAGTAAATTGTGTGAAAAATACTGTTTTTTTACACGCGAAACATGAACACATGTTATATTGCACACTGTAAACACAATCAAAGCTTCAAAAAAACACGAAGAATGTGACCTTTAATATGAGAGTGACAGTAAAACTAAGCTGAACTTTAGCTTCTTAACTTCAGGTTTGATTGAAATATTTTCACTTTTCTCAAAAAAAAGTTTGAGATCAAACTAAATCAGCAGATCCCCTGCAGTACTGCCGCTAAACCTCCAGACGTCAGTCAGAGTGTATTGTCTAATCAAGACAGATCAGTTGAAGTAAAGTGAATAAGGTACTTTTACTCTGACTTCTAATCGCAGACGCTCTCTCATTATACCGCCACGGTGACCTCTGGGGTCGCACAACAGTACAGGCGCTAAAGAGGAGGCAGCGATGAGGGCTTCCAGCTTGGCTTCATTAAAGATGAAACAGAAAACACAAACACCCACTGATTGATACGAGGGGTTTTGCGTGAAGCCGCTGTGCCTTGGGCTTCTGAAGGTGCGCCTGTCTATCCATTAACAGCCCATTATGTTCAGCACCAGAGCTCTTATGCACATCTACTAGCACCTCGCCACTGACCTCTCATCAAAGGGCCACAGAGAAGAGAAGAACAGAGGAAATCAAAGAGGAAAACAATAATTTTAGAGCAAAAGTTCTTTGTAAAAGTCAAAAATAACACTGAAACCTGTGTGTTTATATCACAGGAAGATTTTGGTGTCTGTCTAAACGCAGTGTTGTGCACAATTCAGAATTGAATTGAGAATACCTTTGCTGAGTTTCATTTTATACCTGCTACAGACAGTCATAAACGATTTCGACAATCCTAGAAGATAATTATAAATCACACTGTACGACATGGATCTAATAAACCTAGGTATAACATGTAGACTGTACAATGATGAAAATATGCTAAGATGCAAGTTAGTATAGAAGACTAAAGCATCATCAGTATGCGTTAGTGGTAAACAAATAGAGCAAGATGAGAGAGAGGAAGCAAAAGAGAAGAATATTGACGCGGTCATGGCTAGGGAAAAGGGGTACGTAGTTTTAGCTCCATGTTGCGTTGATTAATACTCCATTTCATGTTGCATTTTTATTGTCTAGTCAGTAGAAGTAGGTCGTAGCATCAAACACTGTGAGATTATCATGCAACATTGACATTGTCAAAGTTATCGCAGGCTATCTTTGAACCTCTCTCACTGTACAACGGAGGACCACCGTTTAGGAGCCACGGCCACAGAAATCACCGCAGTTGCCATATTGTCTATGATATAATCCTAATCTTATAATATAAAATGAACCTGAATATAAGATGACATCCCATCTCTTTTTCAAGATGTACCTTTTGGAAAAAGTTTTTTTGAAGATCAAATCTCGTTTTTTAAAGGGGTCATGAACTGGCTTTTTCTTTTTGTTGTCTGAGATTAACTTATGACGTTTGCGTGGTTTTTACATTCAAACATAATGCATAAGTAATAGGCTATTTTCTACCCTGGTTTTGAGGCTCTCTCAAGACACTCGGTTTTGATGGGCGTACCGCACTGAAGACTTGGAAGTAAACACCCACGGCTAGGATTGGATAAGATTTGCATATTTAATGAGCTTCAGCTCCCCTCAGTACATGTGGGGATTGTTTTGAAAGCGTGTGGAGGAACACTCACAGGGCTCGCAAAATATCTTTATCAAACAAATACAATGATTCATCTCTCATCCACCCGCAATTGATTGGAATGTTATTTTTTTATTACTTGGCCGGACCGATCGGTTAATAACCGTGACCCGTACACACACACACACGCGCGCTGTTATTTCACTATTTAAGATAGCCCATCGGCAAGCCAGGCTTACGTTTTGGTAGCCCGTCTGAAAAACACATAGGCCCGGGACGTTGGGCTTTGCGAATGTTACGAATGATATCATTACGAATTATATGTGGCCCATAATGTTACAAGTCAGAGTCTGATCACGAATGAACCAATAACACCTCAAATAAAGGATTCTCCAGCCTGTGACAGAATGCTAAGGTATGTTAAGTTAGACACAATATGTGTCTAATGAAGCGAACAAACGCGCAATGTCTTACACACGTGAGCTGGAACGTTGCACATTTCTGCATTCTATGACCTATGACCCTATTAATGACAGTCCATTATTCGAATGTGTTAAAAAAAAGTCTTTATCTAAAAATAATTTGCATATTGCATATTTTTCTTATATTTAAATTTAAAATTTTTGTATGTGGTAAATACTGGTAAAATGTACATAGCTACCATAAAAATAAACGATAAAGAAAGCTAGATAGATAGATAGATAGATAGATAGATAGATAGATAGATAGATAGATAGATAGATAGATAGATAGATAGATAGATAGATAGATAGATAGATAGATAGATAGATAGATAGATAGATAGATAGATAGATAGATAGATAGATAGATGCAAGTACAAGGAGTCAATTTAGATTATGTTGACCTTTCTTTCCGTATAACACACATACACACACACTTAGTTTGATGTGACTTTGAAGCAAAGCTCAGTGGAGATGTCTTCCCCTGAGCTTTCCAGCTGTTTCCATTTGTATTCATAGCATACAGCGACCGCAGTCACAGCTATATAATACAGAGAACTTTTCTCTGTGTCAATATATCTTTAAATGTAGTGTTTTTAATACACTGACTTCACCCTTTGCTTTGAGTGTGCATTAATATTCTTCCATTAACAATGTTTACACCTCGATTTCGATTTCCATGTTCGATTTGAGAGCTACAGCAGAGGGATTTTCAGTGAATAAACACTACCAAAATTTTAGGGGAATGAACTGTGTACAATACACTCCCGTAAATGACTGAACTCTGTGTGTACAGAACGAGATTAAGCTCTCTTTAAGAAGAGTAGATTAAGCGGCAGTATCTTCATTGTCCTGAGAGAAGTCATTACACAGAGAGATAACATGGAGGTGATGTTCTCATAAGTACCTGGAAGAAAACACTGCAACTTTAATTGCTCTTTTTTTGGAGATTGTTTGGAATTAGCTTTCAGCTAAAGTTCTAGTCATGATATCAAAGAGTATTGTTCCTCTAAGTGTGAGCTGCCATTTCTGTTGCAAATGGGGAAATTGGTAAACCGTAAAGTGAAAAAAGTTATCACTCCCATGACATCATTTTGTTCTCACAGCCCTGGTTTGGGAGTTATCGCAGCTTGTTCTCAACACATCATCTGAGCAGAACTTTTTTGAAGAACGTAGTGGAATGTTCTGCACGGCAACAATAATACAACTTAACCCTCAAGAAAGACGATTGTGTTATAACCAGACCCATAGAGCTTCATGTTCATCATCTTCTAAGTGAGTCTCTTCTGTGTGATGTTGTTACAGACATACAGTTCAACTCTCCTCCTCCCCTGCTCTCCTCGCAATCACGCTGAAGGATACATCCTGGAAAAATTACAGTTGAATCTGGAATATCAATATTTATCCAGGTCTCTGACATGGCAATAACAGCTGAATTATTGTTCGCTGCAGTACTCATCGCATTTGTGGTGTAGGGAATGCATATTAGAAAGGAGAAAACCAAAGAAAGATGGCTTTTATTTTGCTTTGGTTTATAATTATGCAAATTAGGTTTTCAAGAAGGTAGCAACGTGCAGATATAAGCAGTCTTTGCTCAGTCAGTGTTTCATTGCCGGAGATAGTTCCACATAAGTGGGGCGATTACCAACAATTGTACATATTGGATGAATAAAGTTATTCCTAGCTTTCTTACCACTAGTGCAGGATAGGAGTCATAAAAATACATTGAGGTGTAGTATGGACTTTGGTGAGGCCAAAGGTCATTTTCAAAACCTTGAAAATGAAATGTAAAATGAAAATGACTCATTAATCCAAGTTGTACCATCATTAGAAAAAGGGAAAATATACTATAAAGGAGTAGGCCGCATTTCCTAGAATCCATCCAAAATCACCTAAAGTTGATACCATCCACATACCCTTGCTCCCAAATTAAAATTGATTAAAAAGAGCAGACTACCCAAACAGGCTCATTGGAAAAACTTACCTGTGGCAACAATACGTACACTGCAGTTTCTAACAGAAATGAACACTAGAGGCAGTAAAACAGCAAACACTTTTATGTTTATGCATAAAACATTATGATTACAAGGGCAGATTATGGATTAATAAAGACTTGTTTGCACATGGCTCTTTGCACAATATATATTATGACCTCAACACTTTTTACCAAAGTGCATGATTTGTAAGCCATTTGGAGTTTGCATCACTTAACCAGCTCCATATGCTCGGCTTTCCTGACATACTAAGCATGCACGATAAGTCAGTTACAGATTTGCAAGTTACTTTGACACGTACCACCTACCTAAGCATTGTTGCATGTACACCCTTTCATGAAAACAATATTCCCTGGTGGCTGTGGCCTCTTTCAGCAGGATAATGCGCCCTGTCACAAAGCAAAAATAGTTCAGGAATGGTTTGAGGAGCACAACAACGAGTTTGAGGTGTTGGCCTCTAAATTCCTTACATCTCAATCCAATCGAGCATCTGTGGGATGTGCTGAACAAACAAGTCCGATCCATGGAGGCCCCACCTCGCACCTTACAGGACTTACAGGATCGATCTGCTGCTAACATCTTGGTGCCAGATACCACAGCACACCTTCAGGGGTCTAGTAGAGTTCATGCCTCGACAGGTCAGGGCGGTTTTTGCAGCAAAAGGGGGACCAACACAATAGTTCATAATGTAATGCCTGATCGGTGTATGAACATGCAATATATTAAAAGAAAGAACAGACCTTCCACTTTTAAACAAAAACAATCTGTTTTATTCTAGCTTCATGCATTCTTTTTTTTAACACTTGACTGTGGGTAAGTTTCATAAAAAAGCAAAATTTTGAGCAAAACGCTGAGAAAATATGGTTTTGTCAAAGACTACATCTGGATCAGATTCAGTATGATGAGCAAAACACAGATGGGGTAGATTGAGTCCATAAACACCCCTAAAGCTTGCACAGTCCTTGGTCGACATTTCACATATGCATCTGCTTACATATGACATTGCTTGTTTCTGCTTCCTTTTTCCTGTGTTTTGATATGGAGATACTGTACTCGTTCAGGAGGTTTGTAATAGTGCCCCCTACCGTATAACAGTGATAACGAAAAGTCGTAAAACCTTGTCATGGCAGGAAAGCGTTTTCTTGTGCAGGACATTTTAGTGGAAAAGGATCAAAGCACAACACAACAGAGTTCAGATTCACACCACATGAGTGCCATGCTTATCAGGAACCAGCCAGCTTGGGTTTGTATTAAATTTATAACTCATGTTATTTGTAATTTCCTTACAAAGTTCCCTAAATATCCCTGCGGTACTATTACTGAGTTTAGTTTACTGTTTGAAGTAACCAAACAAACATTTCTCATCCATTCAGAAATTACATTTCTAATGATCCTCTATGTCACAGCAGATGCACAGGATC